>JAOXYL010000065.1:5887271-5904405 GCA_028564955.1 Terapon puta
TTACATTTACTTTAAAGTGCCTCTTTTAAAAGATGTGATATTAAAATTAGCTGTCCGAAACTCAAATAATAAATATATATCGCGGTTGTGTATAAATCAAAAGTGAAGTGGTTTTGCGGTTCATCAAAGCTCCCCGCAAACAGCGTTATCTTTGGATTTGAATCCAAGCTCCTCTACAAAAAACAACCACAGCGCCAATCTGTATGCATCACACTCGTGAGCAGCCGACAGACTCTTTTTCCACCCAGAGTCTTCACTATACGCTCAGTACATCTGTGGAGCCAACAACTGCTTTAGCCAGGGGATCCGTCTGCATCTGCCGTGCTCCTCTGCAGCCTATAGCCCGTTTGGGGGATTGCCGGTATGTGTTACGCTGTTTTTCTGCTGCGGTGCTCTGAACCCTACAGCTTCAGTCAAAATGAGGTTCAGGTGTTGAGCAGGTGCGGTGAGAGCAGATGCGCCGCTTTACTCGTTTCATTTGGCAGGAATGACTCGTTACTCCTTGTTTACCCCGTAAATCAATGTTTGTTTGAAAAAAAAAAAAAAAAAATGAAGAGAGCGTCGAACTGCTTTCCGAACATATTGTAAAGAAAAGTAAAGCTGCGGGATGTATGTTGTATTTACTTTATATATAGACTCTGCATGTGCTGGGTATACTGTGCCATACATTGTACACCCACCTGCCAGCTTCAGTGAAAAATTCTGACCTTACCAACAAGGACGTATTTACTTTTAATTAACAGGAGATGTGATATAGTCATTTCAGTTTAATTTGCTTTATTTTACCAGGATGAAACACACAGTATCTATACTGATTTCCAGGGACTGCGTATATACAGAACAAACCACAAATACAATAAAACATATCAAACCTTAGTAATAGTTTTTTACAGTCTGTCGATCATGTGCACTGGAAATGTGTTGACTTTAATTAGAATAAGATAAATGGAATTGGGTACAGATGTCGATGATTTTTTTTTTCTTAGTGAATTCCTTTGTATGTATTTCCTGCAGCTGCACTTGCAATGTGAATTACTGCTGGAATCTTAAGTATCTGCCTCTACGCAGCACGTTATCAATGTTCATTTAAAATATTATAATAAACACATTGCAAGAGTGTCTTTAAGTGCTCTCCCATCAGAGTTAACAATATATTTTTGGAACATTTTTAAGCATTTGCCCCAGAGCCATATCAGCTCTATCAGCATACAAACAACTCTCCAAACAACATCTATCAACTCCAAATAACTGTCACTGAAAAATCAACATTTATTATACTCGAATATTTGCTGTGTACACAGACCTGTTCTGGTTGTGTCGCGCATTACGACTTTGAAGAGTTCCTCTCAGTCCGTCAGGGAGCTCACTAGAGCTGCATACAAAGCATCCAACAGAAGAAAAATACAAACTTCTTGAACTCTCCCGCGTTTCTACTGCCTGATTTAATTAGGCCGACGCCGAAGTAACAAACATCTGCATCTGTCGGAATCTCTTCTGGGCGCTGTTTTGCAGTACGACTTCGTGGAGCTCTTGGACGGCAGCCGGCTCATCGCCAAAGAGCACCGGGCCGTGAGCGAACCGGAGACGAGGAACCGTCTGGATCACCCGGTCACCGTCCACCAAGCCGGATTCATCCAGTACCTGGACTCAGGGGTGTGGCACCTGGCGTTTTATAACGACGGACGAAACGTGGAGGCGGTATCCTACAACACCATCATCCAGGGTATGGGGGACACACATCTGCTGCGGTGGCTGATGAGTGTGATTGAAATGATGTGTAATGACATGTTTGGAGGACTTAATTTCCTTAAACAGCTGCGCCTGCACGGGCAAACAGTGAAAGTTGCTGGGATTTCTGGCTACGGCACAAACAAGCTGAGCTTTTCAAAGTTTGAGCCACCAAGGGGGCAGATCGAGGTTTTCATCGGAGGGCAGTGGATTATTGTGCTCAACACTATAATACGAGACCATACACGGCATTGATCTATCCCTCCTAACAACCTCTTCAGTGTTCTGAAGTCTGTGAAATTTCCTTGTGGGTTTTGAGGTAGGAAAAACACTAAGGTTGAGTTAACGTTTTTCTTTTTCTATTTCCTTCGGGGAGTTCCATTGATCCGGCCCTACAAATACGAAGGTATTGATGTGTGAGGTCAAAATTGCTTGGGTCCGACACTGGCTCAATGAACATCCAATACAAGGCAGAGTAATAACAAAAAAGTTTGCCCTCTTAACGCCGATCAAAATGAGGGTCCCGGTCTTTTGGGGGTGCCCTTTATGAGCGATGGTCTGTTGAATGAACACAAGATCTGTCTGTAGGATATGTCAGATTAACTTCAACTGAGAGAGGATTTGAGCTGTAAACACTCAGGAGATTGCATGGCTTGTGTGGGCATGATCAGTCATTCAAGGGGCTGCGGGGGGAGGACGGGGCGGCGGAGGAGACGGGAGGAAAGGAAAATGTGTCAAGGAAATGGAATTATTTGGTCTAATTTAAAATGCCTGTGTGGCTTTTACTTAACATGGCTTAGACGGGAACAGTCGGGCTGCAGTACACATGTTATGGAGGCTTAGACCTTAGTGGGACATGGACAAATAGCTGTAAATGTATGCCATGCCTGATACGAGGACTGCAGATAAGGGATGCTTACAGCACAGAGCTCAAATTCATGCAGGGAAAAAGAAGAGAAGTTAGTATCCCGGCAGTATTTCTTCAACCCAACAGTTGCCCAATGTTATATTAAGGAGAAATTTTAGATTTGTCTCTAATATGACCATGTGATGAGTTATTAATAGTCGGACTTGCTCGCTGCTGTGCCCACAGAATCTGTCACCGAGTGCACGCACAACTGCTACGGGAACGGGGAGTGCGTCGCCGGATCCTGTCACTGCTTCCCAGGATTCATAGGGCCGTACTGTTCCCGAGGTAATAATTAAGCTCATATATTATTCTTATTCTGTCCATTCAGCACATGGATAAAAAGGGAAGAAAAAAAAAGTATTTTCTTTACTGGTATCCAGTTATGCAGATTATTGAGGTTGATGAAGTCTCTGTGCTTTCTGCTGCTGCCCCAAAGCAACAAAGGTGAATGTGATTTTGTCTATGGTGCTTAAAGCATTGAAAAATAAATATCAGCTTTGCAAGCGGCATCTCTTGCAGTTAGACCGATAAATTGTCTGGAGTGATAATTAGCTAAATATCAGCTTGTTGCCTAAGTGTATGTATATGACAACCAATAAGCAACAGGAAATGTTGACGCAAGGAGAAATGAAGTTTAGAAATACTCACCATTATGTAGTTTGTCTATTGGACAGCACTTACAAGTATGGTTTCCAAAGTTGAATGTTGCTAATTTGAATGAGACTTCAATAATAAATGCTCAATAATTTTTATGGGGGGAAAAAAAGTATGTTGGCCAAAATATTGTTATTGGATGTTTGCAACTTTCTAATCTCTCCTTTTAAAAAGCCCATCAGTATCAATCAGGTCCTACTGTCTCAGTTTCTCAATACGTGTTGTATCCCGCTGTTTTCATTAAAGCTACTTCGAAAGCTGTCCCTGTGAACACACTTTAAAATTCCTTTCAGCTCCATCGTGTCGGAACGGCGGCCAAAACCTCCGAGACGGAAATGTCAAAACCTGGGCTCGTTAAATCAAAAGTCATCTGCGGGATAATTTAGCTCTCATATTACGGAGACGACTTGTTAAAATCTTTCCCCTCCTCCAGCCGCCTGTCCGGTCCTGTGCAGCGGTAACGGCCAGTACACCAGGGGGCGCTGCCAGTGCTACAGCGGCTGGAAGGGCACCGAGTGCGACGTCCCCGCCTCCCAGTGCATCGACCCCCAGTGCGGCGGACACGGGCTGTGCGTGGCGGGCAACTGTGTGTGCAACACCGGCCACAAAGGAACCAACTGTGAGCAAGGTAAATGAAAGGGAAAAAAAAAAAAAAGAAAAAAGGCTCATCCCATCGGATTGGAAGTAGCAAGAAGAGGCAACATATTTCTGTGTGAAGCTCTGGGGGGAACGACACAGTCCATTGGTGAAACAATCGGTGTTTTCAACTCCACCGAGCGGATAATGCTTTGGATGTTGTTATTGATACTGTGTGTATAAATTAACTCCCTCTTAGTGTTTAAACCACATGAGGGTACAAGCTGGAACAGATTGCGCAGCGCCCGTTGATGCAGTCACCTATTGGAATCCTCCACAGTTGAAGACACCTGTTCAAATCGATCAGTCAATGACATCTGTTCCTCCTTTTATTGAGAGAGAGAGAGAGAAAGAGAGAGAGAGAGAGAGAGAGGGCTCTTCTTCTCTCTTGTCAACCTTTTCCGCCACCCCCACCCCCTTCACTCCAGTGCATTTAACATTATTGATCCCCACGAAGACAAAAGACAATTATCAGCTCAGATTTACATGTGCGGTTGACCTTACACGCAAAAAGATATTGAGTTCACTAAATGACTGTATTGCGGTTTTGTTTGAAGTAAAGCAATATGGGAAAGAGACACGGACGTGAGGGGGTAGCGTTCGCCGCTCCAGGCTTGCACGTAAAGGCCCCGGTGTGATGAATAGGTTCACGCAAATGATCGATATCTGTGTCCAAGCAGATATGGAAACGCGCGGGGCAATCAGCTCCAGAGGAAGCACAGGAACGTTGCAAATGATCCCTTGTTAGTAATGGGTTGATTATATTGGTCATAATTGCCAATTATTAACCTAGATCCACAAGTTGATCTGCAAATTGTTAATAGTAATTGATTATATCTGTCTAGACACTAATTGTGCTCCTTTTCCGAGTGCCTATAATGGAGCATAATTATGCTGTCAGTGTATTGGAAGTACCCTATAATATACCGTAGAGGAGCTGGTTGAATATAGGGTGGAAAATTACTACCAGCCACCGCTAAACACTGCAAAATGTTCAGCTGTGGTGCACCAGCCGTCATCTGGCACTGGAGCACTTCCACTCACACAAAAAATGATTTTGGCTGGTAGCTGAGTCAAAGTGGCCGGGGTAAATAAGTGGGTTTGATCTCCTGTCTCGAAGTGGTAAACTAACATCGCTGTCGTCCTCAGTGGACTGTGTGGACCCGATGTGCTCCGGTCACGGAGCTTGTCATCACGGTGAGTGCCACTGTAACCCGGGCTGGGGAGGGATCAGCTGCGAGATCCTGAAGAGCACTTGTCCAGAGCAGTGCTCCAGTCACGGCACCTTCAACACCGACTCGGGGACGTGCATCTGCGAGGCCAACTGGACGGGGGCCGACTGCTCCATAGGTCAGAGCACGTTTCACTTTCTTTCATCACTTGAAGCTGTTTTTGCGTGGCCTTTTTGTGTGACTTAGGGCTGCCACTAACAATTACTCTCATTATCGATAAATCTGCCAATAATTTCTCTCTTCAAATTAACATTCGCTCAATGAAATGTCAGAAAAATGATGAGAAATTCTCGTCCTGGGGCCCAATTTGACATCTTGCTTGTTTTGAACACTGCTTCAGAGCTTGTTTTGTCACAAACTCAAACACAAATATCGCAAATTAGCCACCACATATGACAAAGGCAAGAAATCTTTACTTTTGTGAAGCTGAAACTTAGTAATGTTCTGCTTTTTAATTAGAAAAATTACCCAAATGATTAGTTTCTCATTAAAATAGATTAATCAACTTGTCGCTTCAGTTTCACTCTTCTGATGACATAATTTCTGGTTTAGAAAAAAATGTGATGATAATCACTGTCTTTTGTCTTTTTTGATACTCTCTCAGAGGACAAAGTTTAAAATTCTCAAAGTCCACCCACTGGCTTTAAAAAAACTTAAAAAGCATATTTATCTAAATAAAGTTGCAGCCTCTTCTAATTTCATCCATTCATTCACTTACTCATGCCACTGGTGCTGTGTTATTTTTGCTGCACTAACAAGTCACTGCAAGCGGCGCAATCACTTCTACAAAGTCGAAGCTATTTTTATGGATTGAATCTGAGTTTCTCTAACAAGTAATTGGCACCGAGGTCTTTCTGCATTTATTTTGAACAAACTCCTGCTTGCTGTGCACAGGCACTGCAGTCACCAGGTGTCCACGACGGCAGATGTACAAGCCGTTATTAACGGGCTGTAGGCTGAAACTAAAGATGTGTCTCATACAGTACTCTTGTCTGCATGTGGGCGTCTTATTAAGATTGTTAAGGTGTAATTATTCAGCTTTGGAATTTGTAAGGGGAGGTGGGGGGGAGAAAACACAGGAAAGGAGCAAAATATATGTGGTATACTCTGTAATCTTTCAAGTTGTTCAAAAATCACTATTTTACGTAATGAATCATTTCTGTTTTTGAAATATCATTTCGTGAAGATTGGAGAACAATTTGTTTCCTTAAATTAATATGTCACACTTTGAAATTAAACTCTTTGAATCATATAGACAGTCAAATCAGTATCTTTCAGCTCTCGCCCCCCCGTAGGTACACATGAAGGAAACAAAATTATTAATTGAAAAGTCTCAATGTGCTGCAACGATGATGAACGAGTCTGACTGTTTTTTTTCACCTCATGAGCTATGCACGCATGTTGCAGGACTGTCAGCGCCGTGTTTTATGAGCTCTGCGTTACGTCTCTCCTATATCACCTTCAGGAAAGTTTTACTCCGGCGTGATGGGTTTGGAAATTACAGGGGACAAGTGTGTTTTTTTAACGAGGGCAAGAGAGCCTCAATGGAAAGCAAGCAATGATGGTGACCGCGTGTACATAACAAGCAAGTTTTTGAACGTTGATGCAAACTGTATTATAGATATTTGATTCATCTATCCACGCGAGAACAACGGCATTGGATCCGAAATGCTTCAGAAAGTCTCCTCTTCCCTGAGTTGGAGTAAGAAAGTAACCGGAGCAGACTACAGGAAACAAACCCGAAACAAAAGCTTTCGCTGCGATGAGGAGACAGATGTTGACATCCGATAGCCAGGAGTCACTCATGCTTGAAAAGTGGTGCGCAACAAAAGGAAAATGAAAAAAAAATGGGGGCAAAAGCTCATCCTGCAGTACTGCTCATATTTAGTTAATGCATGTTGTTTACTTTACCACAATGTGTTCACCAGACGAGCTGGAGTTAAAAAAAATGAAGTCTGCGATTTTAATTGAGCAACCGGAACCACCAGTCATTATGAAGCCACACTCAGAAAACCCCTGCGACGACTCTAAGGCGTTTTGATTTGCATTGTAGTTTGGCGGTTTGAACCTAAAGGAGCAAATTACAAAAATGCAGCCGCTTCATTACGTTTTGGATAAAATAATTCAAACTGTGGGTGTGATCACAACCTTAAAGTTTGGTAATCAACACTTGTAGCATGTGTTGGTTTGAAACCAAGCATATGTTAACAACAAAGCTTTGGCTCCACACGTTAGTCTTGTGCGAACCAAGCATATGCTCATTTTTTTTATTTAACACAAGTGTGTGTTGTTTTTAAATAGAATATAGATTTGTTCAAAATCTTTCCCAAAAGCAGCTTCAGGGTTTTTTTTTTCTTTTTTTCGAGGAGAGGGTACAGTTGTGAATTCCCATCTGCTCGCAACAGAGCTTATTCATTTATTTCCGCCTTTGTATTCCGAGGGTTTTCCTTTCGACACAGGTAGGTGACATGTTAGTTCAAAGGCTGGCCCCTCCCATCTGTTATCTGTGCGTGAGCTGCAGGTGATTTATGTGCCGTTCCCCCCCTCAGAATAGACTCATTCTCTGTGCGTTGAACCCAGGGAGGAACACAATGGCCATACTGAGTTCAGCAATTAAAAGCAGAAGTTGCCGTTTGTTTCTGTCAGCGGGAGAGGCTGTTGAATGTATGGCTGAATTTCAATTGGAAATGAAGTCATAAGCAGGCTGGATGGCGCGTTTTGAGATGATAGATGGGTGCTCAGACCTTTTTAAGCAGCGTGCAGCCGGCCCGGTAGCAGCCCGGGACGAAAGAATGATTGTTTTGGGGAACTGGCTTTTTTTTTTCTTCCTTTTGTGTCTCCCTTCATTTTCTTTTTAAAAGGAAGGTAATTTGTTATTCTGTTAGTGTTTTCAAAATTCTAGACACAATCCTCTCACTCAGCAAGATATCCCAGGCCTGTCAATAATGCCACTGACGAGGTTGGCCTCGGTGCGGTGCAAAAGTTTGGGAGTTTACCCACCTGGGTGGGTGGAGGATTCCTTCTTAATTAATGCTGCGGTTCTTCTTCAATTAAATAAACTTTAATTAACAAGCAAGTAGCATGAATCGACCGCCCACCACCCCTATCCAGCTCGAGTCAGGGGCATGTTAAAGGCAGATAAACACTTTTGCACTAATGAAAAATTGATTGCATAGATTCTATGGGAAGGAGGTATCCCTTTGGAATCGAATGACTCCCCTCCAGAGGCATGCTTAATATTCTACAGTGTCGGCTCGACTTAATCAGAACCATCCAAGGTCTCTCAATCGAAGAAAAACTCTATTCAGAGAGCTGAAAACGCGCGCAGCTAAAACAGCCGCGGTTAAAGTGGGGGAGGGAGGGTCGCGTGGGTAAAGCAGTGGGGGCAGATTGGCTTAAAAAAGAATAATAGAAATACATGAACAAAATGAGTAGATATTTAATCCATGACTTGTTCCATTCTGGGCGGCAGAATGACGGCTAATTTGCTTTCCCAGCAGCCGACACCAAGTTTTTAAAAAGTCACAAACTTTTCGGTTACGGGGGCTCTTTTGAGTTTCCTCGAGCATCCAGTCTCTTAAAATTTGAGGGCGTACTTGAGCTGCTTTGCTGTAGCACACTGACGGCTATTGTCACAGCGGAAAGCTTTATGGCTCTTCCGTTTCAAAAGCTTTGATAGAAGCCTCTTGGTGCCAGTAAATGAACATTTCTTATTCCCTCACAAGAGCAGCCGCAGCTCGTCGAGCGTCAACGTTAGCCTGGTGGAGACTGACTTTCTCGCCACCCATGGAGCCGGCCTTTTGAATTTCTGACGATAACACAGATCCATAACAGCTGCTGTTTTTCCGACGCTCCTTACTTGGAGAAAACATGTTGATCTAACATCTCTCAGTCTCGGACATAAGAACTTGCTTAAATCCATAACCCCCGCCTCGGTCTGCCAAGCCTCCATGCAAATGAGACTTCCAGAATATGTAAAAACCTGAAAAGTGGTTGTTTTGGAAGTTTTCAGATTCACAAATAATTGCTGTGCTTTACTCTTCATGCGCTCTCTTACTTTAGCCTCTTTGAGTGATGACAGGTTTCACTTCATTTTTCGGCCGTCTGCACTCCCGGAGAAATAAAGTGGCCTATGAAATTACTGGAGTCTTTGATAAAAATTACTTAAAGTGGCTGCAGAAGCAAAGATGACAACCTGTGTTTCTCTTGCATAGGCGGGGAAAATCTGTCTCCTCCATTATTCCGCTGCAATTATTTCAAAATACTAATATATTGTCTGATAAGCTTTGATGTCATTTCAGATGGAAATAAAAAAAAGTGGTTGGACCGATTGGGCCCGTTTGATGATAAGCTAATTAAAGTCCTCCAGAAGTAGTTACCGAGTACATTTCATATAAAATAGATGTAAACTGAATCAGATATCATCCATCTGCCATCAGAAGGGCACATAACAATGCACAGCGTGTTTCTTTTTGATGTGCTGTTTAAAGTTTTATCTCTTCACTGTGCCTTCTAACATGCACTCATTATGTTTGAATTGGGTTTTAATGTGGGCTGACGGCGCCGTGTTGCTCTGCTATATCGTGGAGAATGCGGTTTTACAGATGAAATGTCAAGAACTGACACTTTAAGGGACATTATTATCGCCTGAACCCATAAAAGTGATGACCGTGATATATCAAGATTCATTTTGTACCTTTTTTTTTGGTCATTTCTCAACTATTCACTGAGTATTTTGGCAAAGTGGCAGCCAAATAAAGTTGATTGGTGGTTCTGTTTCAGTGCTCTGACATGTCGTAACTATGTGTGCCGCTTTATACACATTAAAAAAAAGAGAATTGTGTACACAGCTAGTATACAGGGATCCATAAAGAAAGAGAAAGTGATATTTTCTCATGTTTTCTGGTGTAGAATAATGCGTCTTCTTGTAAGTCCCCTCAGTACATGCTGGCCACTTAGAGGCTCTTTAAATAAAATATCATGAGACAATGCATTCGCCACCACGATTTCTGAATTTCTCTGGAACAGTGTTGAAAACAAGTCTTGTTTACAGCTCAACTTACTGGCCCCCTTTAACCGATGGAGCCGACACTCCTCAGTTCCCCACAGTGGCAGACGCGTCAATGCAGAATACAAAAATTCACCAGTACAGAAAAAAAAAGGGGTGGGATGGAGGGATGGAGTGGTGGAGGGCTTTTCACAGAACAGAAGCTTCATGTCTCGGCGCCGTTCTTCTTTTGCGACAGAGGTGTGCGTGGTGGACTGCGGTCCCCACGGCTCGTGCATCAGCGGCGTGTGTCACTGCGAGGAAGGCTGGACGGGACCAGAATGCGAGCAGAGGGACTGTCACCCACGCTGCATCGACCACGGAGTCTGCCGGGAGGGCAAGTGTGACTGCCACCAGGGCTGGACGGGTGAACACTGCACCATCGGTGAGCCACGATGACACATGCGGCACTGTACACCTACACACTTGACAGAAGGGCACGAACTACAGAGGAAGCTCGTTTATGGACGGGTTTAAAAGGGCAACTTTGGAGTGTGAATGTCAGGATTTTCGGTGCGGTTTCAAGCGCCTGTTGGAAAAGACACAGATCACGACACACTTCCTTTGCCGCCTGCCCACTTCAAACAAGTACCTTTGCATGACACAAAGAGCTTTTTGATGATATTTCCAGTGCTTAGAGGTAAACTGCTGTATGTCTCGCCGCTCACTTTCCAGAGATCACAGAGTCAAACATTGCAACCAGGATCTTTACCCCCCCCAACCTTTTTTTTCCCGCTAAATTCCAGAGGGAAATGTTGTGCTTTTTACTCTGCTGCTGCTCATATTGAGGTCATGCTTTTTTTTTTTTTTTTTTTTTACACCTAAATCATATGATCAGCCCATGAAATATGCTGATTTTCTTATAGACTGATATGACCCACACCTTGATCAGATACAACAATAAAACACTTAACTATAACTACAATAACTACATGTTATTTCATCAATAATCATGATAATGACTGAATATTGCATCGCACTTTTACAATATGGGAACTTTTACTTTTTATGCTTTTAGTATCTATTGCTGGTGTTACTGTTGCACTGTTTTAACTAAAGTCTTAATTCCAGGATTTTTACTTAAGTATTCATGGCTGTGGTGTTGCTTCTTTAACTTACTGACCATGCTGACTGTTACTAAACAAGTTTTTTTTTTCCATTTTGCAGCTGTTCAGCAGCAATATTTTCTTAAATCGGGGCTACCTAACATCAGGCAAATGTCAAGGTTTTATCTAATTGGATGTGAGTTCATCCTGTATTCAGCTGAGGCAATATAGAGCATCTACATAAAAACAAATTTATATACTAACGCTGAATCATCTCTGAAAAGAATTTTTAAAAAATAATAACAAAATCAAATCTTTTGGCTACGTATCCTCCACTTTTACCCTCTCTTTTCAAAACCTTTCTTTTCGCAACACCTCGCGTCAACTTTGTAATTTCTTTATCATTCATTTAGATATTCCACCTTTTAGACTGCTGAAGTGATGCTCCTGTATTAGCGAGTCAAGGGCAGGTATTTAGGGAGCGGAAAAGCCACGGGTAGGCCTCTTTGGAATATCATTTTTCTGAAATGGCGGTGCTTCACCTGGCATTAATGAGGATAATGAGTTCTGAGATGTCACTTCCTATTGACCTTTAACTCAAACTTCCTCGACACCTTACCCCCTGTCAAAGGTCCCGCAGTTAAACCCTGACACGCCGCGTCAAACAGCATTCCCCCAAGTGCCATCTCCAGCCTCTCAATGACGACACCTTCCCCGCGAAACAAAGATGTGGCACTCCACGCTATTGAACCCTAATTATGTATTTACAAGTCCTCTCATCTGCAATCCCCGGTCCACATTTTGGATCCATCTCCGGGGGAGAGGAGATTGCAGTGAGGGAGTTGTTGGAGGGGTCACATTCCTGATCTTGTTAATCTTTCCCTCCTCGGGGGCCCGACTGTGCACCATCCATTTTCTCTTTCTTTATTCCTGTTTAAGGCTCCCGTCAGGAAAGTAACTCCTTGCTTTGGATGCAGCAGGGGGATGAATAGGCAGTGCGTTACCTTTTCTTGGAGAACCGGGAGCTTATTTTGTCTTTCAAACCCTGAATAAGTGCCATTTGCACAAAGCGCCTTTTAATCACATTACATGGCCAGAGCTTGAATAGAGGACTTCCTCGGCCATTCTTTTGTCACAAGCATCTAGATCCTGTTTTATATGCAAGGCTTAACCCATTGTCGCTGCTTTCTCGGCAATGCAGTTTACCACTAAGGTGTTTTTGATTCGTCTTAGTGTACTGCCGGTCCATTGCCGTGCAGTTGTTGAAATCACTGAAGTGGAGATGACGGCAAAATTGAGAGAAAGGGAGGGGAAAAAAACAGAAAAAAAAGAAGAAGCTTTAGTATGCTGCTTCATGATGCGTTCGTATTAGACGGAGGGTGAGACGACATACCTCCTGACAAGCAGACAGTGAAACTGTTTTGAAGCAGGCCCCGAGATGAAACAGGCTCATATAGACTGAAAAAACAAAGAGTGTTACAACACCCGGCTATCATGAGAGGCAGCGTGTTCTTCTTTGTGTTAGCCCGTCTTGCTTTGGCAAAGCAAAGCAGATGGAGCGTTTTAACAGTGAATATTTTACCGAGCCCACGATGCTGAATTCATTTAAGTTGCCTCCTATGGAAAGGCTCGACCCGTAGTCGCCATCTAAGGCGCCTTTACGGAGAGAAGAAAAAAAGTGATTTTCGTCCATGGAAGCATCTATAATTCTGATTAATCACTCGCTGCTTTAATTAACTTCAACACTGGAAGTTTGTCAGACGGCGGATTTCCTCCTCTTACTGTAGCTGAACTTGTGAATCTGCAGCTTCTGTCTCTTTTTTTTGTCTCGCGCTCTCAAACCAATTTTCTACTTGTTTCTTCTATTTGCATTTCTCTGCCTAACTCCTACTTGTATCCATTCTCTTTTCTATTTTATGTCTGTATGCCTGTCTGCCTGCCTGCCTACCTATCTGTCTCTCTCCAACTCCCTCTTGGCTTACATGTATAGCCCTGGATTCCAGAGTATCAGGTAAAAAAAAAAAAACACTTTGCACTTTGCTTGAGAATTATACTCTTCATGTAAGATGTTTTTTTTTTATTTCTGATCCAGCTGAACTTTTATTTTGCTTTAAGAAAATGTGAACTCTGTTTAAAAAAAAAAAAATGGGTGAGCTCGCAGCTTTCCAGTCATATCCTGTCACTCATGCTTAGTGCAAGTGATTCAGCTCAATCACGTAACGACTGTGATTTACATACGCAGTCGAGAGATTGAAATTAGAGCGGAAGCTCAAATGTGGCGAAGGCGACGATAATCTTGGGCTAAAAAAAAAAAAAAAAAAAAAGAAAAAAAAAAAAAAATACCTGCAGCTTCTTCTCCAAATATTTAAAAACCGAGCTGGCAGGTACATCAGCTTCATGCCGCCGATCGTTTCCACTTTTTGTGCTCCCTGTAAGTTACAATAAGTAAATGTGTTTGTCAGTCTTAGCTCTCTGCCACCACAGAGATAAGTAATTTTCTTTTCCAAATGTTTCCCTTTCCTCGGTTGTGTAATAGGAGCAGTCAAGATAGGATATAAAGGTAAATTGAACCACTACCCCCCCAAGGGAGATTGTCACGAACAATCCCTCCCTGCTCTCTGTCTTTCCTAGCACGGCGTATATACACCTGTTCTATGTCCGAGTCGATCATAATGTTTCTGCTGTGATCCTGCTCCCCCCGATATGTTTCCTCATCTCCTGTCCGTCTTAACCAGCCTCACACAGATTCCACGGTCCCTTCTCCCACCCCACCTACCCACCCTCCCACCCCTCCTCTGTCTTAATTCCCTGTGTCTGCCAGATTAAACGCCCCAAAAACTGGTGTGGTTTAGTCATGTTTCGGCTCCCTGTCTTCACCCTCCACTAGAAGGAATGCGATCTGGCAGCGAGTGCTCTGTTTTTTTTTTTTCCTGTAAATGTAGAGACTCTAGACCCTCTTCCCCCCACTCCACCCCCCTCCCACACCCCTCTCCTCCCCACACTTCTTCTCCTATTTACATATATACTTCCCCTTCCCTTTGATGTTGCTGTTACTTCACATGAGTGTTTCTAACATCTGCAATGGGCTATTCCCACTTTAATCATTCGTGGGGCGAAAAGCAAGGGACTTCCAAGACAGCCACTGATTTTCTGCGCCTTCTTAAATAGGATTTGTGCAACTTTGAGCTCATAAAAGAAGTGGGGGAACAAAAAAAAAAAAAAAAAACTTTCAATCTTGATCCAAATACAAAAAAAAATAACTCCAAGGCCTCCCTTGATTTGAGGATCACACTCCGAGCATTCAGCCAGTCCTTTGGGATCATAAAGAATCATTCAAACTTTGATTTAAACACACAGATACACACACACACACACACTCACACACACACACAAACCCCTACTCATACTGCCATGAGGATTTGACTCAACCCGCATTCACAGTGGCTCCCATTGGCCTTTTTAACAGTAAGTAAACAGCTCAGCAGGTTTCCGCTCTTTCATCCCATACATCTCATTTTCCAGCCAGGCCGTACGCGCTGCTGAAACTCATGTGAAACGACAGCGACCCCCACCCCCCCACACCCCAACATCCCCGGTCCTGTCAGAGGTGTATCGTATTGTATGTTCACTCAATACTGTCTTATATCATTATTTTTGTCCCTCCTCTGCCCCTGTCCACTCCAAATACCCCACCCCTCCCTCCCTCCCTTCCTTCCTTCCTCCTCCTCGCTCTTGTCTCCTCCTGATTTCCTTGTTCCGACTTGCTCGGCTGTTTGACACGTACATGATGTGTTGACAGACGGCTGCCCCGGGCTGTGCAACAACAACGGGAGGTGCGTCCTCGATCAGAACGTCTGGCACTGCATCTGCCAGTCAGGATGGAGAGGGCTGGGATGCGATGTAGCGACCGAAACGCTCTGCTCAGATGGCAAGGATAACGAGGGAGGTAGGAAAAACTAAAAGCCTCGTACAAATAGTCTTTTAGCCTCAGAAAAGCTGGTGCCTGCATCGCTCATTGTGCAAGACAGAAAATTGGCTTTGATGTGGCTCCTCGGTGACGGAGCAAACAAACAAAACAAATCAATCATACATAAAACATCACTGGAAGAAGAATATGCAAATGTTGCGGCAGAACAGATTGTTAAACAGCATGCTTTAAAATATACAGTAGATCAATTATAAAGAGTGGTTTAGACTATATATTAACACTCTGGAGCTAATAAAGTGCTCCTTAACCCGATGAAGGAGCCAAGAACTTTTGAGGCTCATATTAGGTGACACACTTTTGAAGCAGTTCACACTCTCGTGTCGGCCGGGGATCTCCGCTGTCGCCTTAATGAACTTGAGTTCACGTTGGAGGAGTCACCCGTGTGCGCCGCCGATGCCCACGCGTCTCGTAACCAGCCGGGTCAAGCTGAAGCATCTCCCTCCCTGTCTCGACTGTCCCTCCTGTTTTCCAGACGGGCTCGTGGACTGCATGGACCCAGACTGCTGCACTCAAATCTCCTGCCAGGGTCAGACCTACTGTCGCGGATCGCCCGACCCCGTCGCCGTCGCCGGCCAGGGCCAGAGTTCGGCCGGCCAGCCCACGTCCAAGGGCTTTTACGACCGCGTCAGCTTTCTGATTGGCCCCAGCGGCAGTCACGTGGTGCCCTGGGACAACCCGTTCAACAGCAGGTGAGCGACTTAATGAGCCACTGACAGGCCCTTTTAATTATTTGGATCACGTCAGCTGTTTGCTGTCTCGTTAACCAGTCGGGGGAGAGACACCTGTGTTTGTGCAGCCACTCCAAAAACGTCAAAGAATCCCACATCTCTTTGTCTCCGCAGTCACAGTGACAAGTTTGTTTACAGTGGCGTCGCTGCCACGAGCGTTTATTTATGTTACCAGTCAAGATTAAGTAGCTCAAGAGCGAGCTCGTTGCGTTGCTAAAAACAGCGCTTATGACTGTGAAAACATAAGGATTAGGTTTCTTACACCAAGATAACAGGACCATGTGGCTTCCCCAAATTGGAAAGGAAAGCACAGCAAACATTTCACTGAAGAGACCGTTTCCACTGCACATTCATGTACATCTTTTATTAGAAGCCTAATTTTTTTGATCGTCGGCAGGCCGCCCATCACACAGTATATTTGAATATCTAAGGCCAGCACACTTATATAGGCTAGCCTTTGATATTTGCTTTGAAAGGGCTTTTTTTTTTCTTTTTAGAAACTGTTTTTCCAACAGGAAACCACATTAAATCGGTCCCATCAGACAGAGTCCGCTCAGAGCCAACGAGTTAATGGCATTCTGCACTTTAACATCAAACAAGGGTAAATGTATTTTGGTTTGTACATTAGAAGAGGGTACGCCATTTATAGAAATTACACCTATTGTTGGTATTATATAAAACCCATTTTGATGCATTTTCCACTTACAAAGCAGTTTTTAGTGCTTTCTTGAGTTTCATAATCAGAACTGTTCTGTTTTCTGGACGGGAGAGGACTGCAAGATGTTTTTAGCTGTGTTACTTTTTAGTCATTCTAGCTGCATTGGCTCTATGGATTTTGATCTGACATGATCCAGACAATTATGAGGATGAATCCTACTGACTTTGGAGATCCCCTGACTTTTTCCTCTGGCGCCACCAGCAGCTTGACAGGTTTGATTTTTTTTTTTTTTTTTTTTTTTTTTCGGTGAAATATCCTGACATGGTTCACGTTGCCCCTCATGATGAATTTTAATAACTCCGACGGGCCCTTAACATCCCATCTCGCTCGATCGCCGGGTCAGAATTTCAGTCAGTCCAATACTTTGGTTGGCGATTAGATACTTGCAAAACTGACGATGCTCCCATCGGCGGGATATTATACAGCAGCTCCCGTATTAGCAGGCTG
>JAOXYL010000065.1:5913098-5930931 GCA_028564955.1 Terapon puta
GTGTCATCTTGAGGGTCCATTTTGCCTGCTCCTCGTAGACCTACATGCAGTAACACTTGCATTTTGATGTTGCAGAGAAAAAGTGTGAGGGATTTTGTTAAGAAGGATGAATGTTAGAGCACTCCAGCTTATATATTGCAGAGGAAAAGAAAAAAAAAACTCCCAGCCCTGACAATCAACAGGATTCACTCGTGGCTTGGGGCTGCAACCAGAGTTTATGATATTTACTATAATGTGCTCCATCTGAGCCTTTATTGTTTAAATAATTCATGCCAATTTACACGCTATTTCACGTCCTGGTTTATTTGCATTTACACGAGATAAAACAGACAAATGAGAGGAGAGCGCATAAAATACAAACTGCGCAGGTGAGACACAGAAACCCCACGGGTCTTCTAAAATCACCCCAGCTGGAGAAAATGACATAGTCAAAGAGAGAGCAGAAGCAGCAAATACAGAAAACAGCCACAACGTGCGCTGAATGTCTTATAGGCTACAGGCCTCATTGCTGCCGTAAGTGTCAGGTAAGGAGGTTGCCACCTTGCTCACCATAGGCATCTGCCATCATTACTTTCAGTGTCGGTGGGATATGAATACGAGTCCTGCCTTGATGTGGTGCTCTGGGAGAAGAGGACGGCGGTGTTACAAGGCTATGAACTGGATGCCTCCAACATGGGAGGGTGGATGTTAGACAAACACCACATATTGGACATTCAGAGTGGTAAGAAACGCTCATATATATACGGTATGTGTTTGTGAATGCATGCGGGGCAGAGATAGGTGGCCTCTTAGGGTTACAGGCAGGTGGTCTTTACCCCGAATCACCGCAATAAATACTTGAATCAAAATGAAATATGGTTCGTCATCCCATCTGCAGATAATAGAGGAGAGTTTTGAAGGGCCGATCATTCACGGTAATGACAGAATAAATCAGTGACTAAGTCACCAGGGTGCCCGGCTCGAAGCAGTTCTACACCACTCAGCTATTTTAGGAAGAAGACGGCCTTTTGCTGCTCCTGGAGAGTCGCGCTTTTGATGAACAGGCGTCATGTTTAATTCTCACATCAATTCAATAAACTAAATTAATTTCTTGCTCCGTCATCAATCAGAATCGCTTTAATCGCCAAGTGCAATAAATGGACGTGAGTTTGTCTTTGTCGTGCCGGTGCAGAGACGAGAGAAAGTGAAACATGCATAATACAACTCTGAGCTGTACATACAGGACTGAGTCACTGCTGGGTTACAGTACAAGGAGGTTACATTTTCTAATCTGGAGTATTCAGTGCCATTTTACTACCACGCAAGCATAATATGCCTGCTATCATCAGGAGGCTGCCTCGGGAGTAATACACATTGTCAGTTTGCCAGGCTGCTGTTTTGACATTAAACCCACTCCGGCTCACAATCGTTGTTCCAGTTGTCCAACACAATTTGTGTCCCTTTCATCTTGAAAATAGTCAAGGTTACAGCCATGGCCTTCAGCAGCGTCCTTAGTCTCACACTGTCAGACTGGAGTTTGTGACTGGAGATTCAGCTTCTTGTTGCTGTTTTTTTTCTCTATGTTTTAACGTGTATCGTTGCTTATTTTTAATGCTTTTGTAAATCCAGTTTATGCATCCATTTGCAAAGTCATGGACTGATGGATGGACAGATAGGTAGTGTGGATATCACCAGATCAGACTTCCAAGTAGCAGAAGCTAACAACTACATGGTTCCCTCTGCTGCACTGGCAACTAACAGAATATATTACACCTTGCAGGAACAACAAATGTACCTGAGAAACTGGTAATTATACCTGTTGTAATGGTTTTTTTTCCTGGTTCTAGCAACAATGTAGTATCTGAGCCGGAGTCTGGGGACTGTCTTTGATGTTTCCTGCAGCGATAGCATCGCTGCTGAGGAGCTCAGCGTGGCTGTGATTGATTTTTTTTCTGATTCAACTTTGTTTCCATTATTCAGGCAGAGAAAGCATAAATCAGTGCAAATGTTAAAGCTGATGTAATTTGACGTGGACCGGCTGCTCTCAATCTATCCCTTCTGTTTTACGTCCCGAAACGGTCACATCAGAGGTGCGGGCGGGTTTGTCTGAAGTGTGTTGGTCAGTCGCCCTGGTGTGTTTACATGCAAGCTGAAGTGACCTGGAATAGCGTCTTCTTAACTCCCGCCCTATTTAAAGCCATCGTTGGGTCAGAAAATAGTTTTTGGAGGTCAGAAACCACATTTAATCACTCTGAGGAAGATAAACATTTTTAATAGAAGTTTTCATTTAAATATAGAGATAGAAAGCGCAAATGTAAGAACTTCCCGTCTTGTAGTGCAGGATCTAATATTAAGATGAAATGCTCCTTTACGCGACTGCCAGGAGGGGACAGTGTGACCTGATATCCGAGGATATCAGCGTTGACGTCCCTAAAAAACATCTAGCATTGCCTTGTTGGCCTTGCGCTCGCTTCCACACTTCAGAGTCGTATTGTACGCCCACACTTACTCACTCGCTCGGCTCGGAGGTCGTACTTTTCACCCAACAGGTGGGAGTATTACTCTTCTGTGAGGCGCTCCTCTTTGCAGCACGAAAATAAAGCTGAAATAAAGTCAATTCTTCAAACGGCACCAGAAATGTACAAATGTAGCCTCAGGTGAGCTTTTCATCAGGCAACAGGTCGGCCATGAAGTCGCTATCATCGCTTTGGTGTGCATCAGTATGACGTTGAAAGTGATGAGTGTGTCACTCATGCCTTTAGATTCTGTGTTATGCATAGATAAATCACTTTAAAATGAAGGTTTTGTTAGTTTCTTTCAGGTACGGTGTCTGATGCTCAAAGTTCTGCAGTGCTTTGGTTGCTAAATGGGACAACTTGTTATAAAATGGGATATAATATCACCTCAGAGAGTAAATAAATAGTAATAGTTTATAAGGCACCAACAGTAGGTCGAGTGAGGTTGAAGAGGTTAATGAGCTTCGCTGGTTGAACAGCACACCGTTAAAGTATATGTGTGGCTAATTGCGCATGAAAATAGACCACTGCTTTTGTATTAATTTCTAGTGCTGATAATGAATTGCTCCGTGTATTCTCTCAATCTCCACTGGCGAATAAAATGCATCGGAGAAAACGCAAGCCCAGGCTGACCAATCACAGCTGCTGAGGTCTCTGCGTGGTATCTCCACAGCCCGGATGTGTAGTTACATTTATGAGGGGGTTTACATGAGCCTCCTGACATATCCTCTGCATCCGCCCGACGCAAAAGTATAAATCTGGCTTTAGCCGCTGTCTCTTTAGCCCGGTTCATTGAACTTTAAGTAAACCTCAAAGGTTATTTCTGTTACCAGATATTTTTAAGGAGGAATGTTTGTGTAACTCTACTCTGCCTACCTCTTGAATATCTGTCTTTTATAGCATCTAACGTGCACACCCACAATTGGCGTTGGCAACACTGTTCATCCCACAATGCTCAGTGGGTTTGCACGATAATATCATCCATGTACTCTGCATGTATTACAGTTTCTTCTCATCTCAGAGATTGCACAAACTGTCTTTTGTCGGATGCGGTTGTGGAAAACATGTCATAGAACCAGTTTGTGAAACTGAGTCTTCCTTTACTTTGTTCAAACCTTGATGCTACTTTGTCCTGCTACTTTGTTGAACATTAAAAGAACAGACACAGGGGCCCATTGCCGTACCCAATCTGTCAAGCCATCCAGAACGGGAAGTTTGTGAAGTGTGCAAAAGAACACTGAAATATGCCTCCAGCTTGACTGCTGCTGGTGCGTTGCGTTTCATCCCACCTGTCTCAAAGTATAGCACACCCATCTCCAAAGCCTTCACTGTGGCAGCATCACAGTTGGAGCTGGAGTTGTTGTGAGATGCATTTGTGATCAACAGATAGGTGCAGCACGTGTGATATGCTAATGTATGCTGCATCCTTTATTAGACTGAGCTGCGCTGCGTGTCTGGAGTTATCAGAAAATTGGATATTACTGTGCATGAAAAATCATCATGTGCAGGGTTTTAGTTGTATGTGGAAACGGTGATGACAGAAATAAAACAACAAGCAGATGGTGTCGAGTCTTTCTTATGCAGTAAATGCTGCAGCCTCCCCAAGGCTTTTTCACACTTTTCACTTGTCCTATTACAGCACCGCCCTAAAAATAAATAGCAAAGTCTGACTAAATTTAAAAGATTCAAAAATAGTTTAGCAAACTTGTGTTGTTCTGTCTCATTTACCCTTGTCTGACAGGAGCTTAATCAATTTGCCAAAAGGGTTTCATGCCACAATCCTATTAGCTCGCCCCAAAGACAGTGAGCTCTTTTAAGACTGTGAAATGTTTTTTGTTAGCGACTTTGGCATGCCAGTTTATAGTGTGTTCACATCAAAGTCAAAGATATCATGGGTCTATCTCTAATCCTATCTGTCTTTGCCCTCACACATATGAATTTTTACCACAGAGGTTGTGAGTAGGCACCTGGTTTCATCCCCTTGCATTTTCTCAATCCAAACTAAATTATTCAGTCGTGCATTCAGCCACTTTTTGACATTTGAGATTTATGGCCCACGTGGGTTTTTGGGCAAGGAACGCAGTTCGATATCCTCGGTCGGCATGAAGATGAATCCAAATATCACTGTTTGCCTTCATTGCTGCTCCAGTATTGATTCTTTAATGCTGTAAACCTTGACTAATGTCCTCACCCAACATGTTAGCAAGCGGTGGTTCTCTGCAGCTGCACAGCAGTTTAGATCCAGAGATGTGCTATCGCTCTTTATTGTGACTCCTGCTTCATTTTGCACCACTCTGAACATCTGAGGACGTTTTCTCTCATCGTTTGTGGCAAAAGACTGGAGGAAAAAATGTCTACCTCTCCCTGCCTCCGCTCTCAGAGCCTGTCAAACTAGATAAGCCAAATTGCTGGTGTCTGTGCTTTAGTCATGTCCTCCTACCCCCACCCTTTCTTCATCACGAGTGGATATGCCTTACCCTCAATCTGCAGCTTGTGTCTATCTGGGGTAACCTAGCTGATTCTTTTTGGACACAGCCAGAGTTCAGCCAGTCAGTACCTTGGCTTGTTCTCACTGTACAGCTCACGCACACGCTGCAGTCGAAGCACTGAGAGGTTTCCTGCCCACTTTTAGCTTCTATCGCTGCAGATCAGTGGGAGTCTGGGCGGTATCTTAGCGAGTGACACAGTGCAAAGGAGAACAAAGAAGGACAGGGGGCAATTAAGACACACTCCCACTCCTCCCCTACCAATCTCTGTACTCTCTCTGTGTCACCAAGGTGACATTGCTCAGGGCGCTCCAGTTTTTTATCAGGTACGGAGACCCGGCCTTGCATTTGTACCATTAATCATCTCGGATGCTGGCATTAAAGTATTCGTTTCCGCTACATGACTCAAATTAGCCTTTTCTCAAACAGATTATTACCTTTTATGACGACTCTAAAAAAGGACTCGGTTGAAAAAAAAAAAAAGTGTCATCAATGAGTCAATATGCGTATGCAGTGGAGGTGGAGGTGGAGATGTGGCCTTGTGGTTTGGGACAGTGCAGTGACGTCTCCTCACCTCTGTATACCAGAGGTAGAATACAGAGGTTTAAAGCAGAGCAACAGCAATTTTCTGTCCTTGCTCAAATATTTCTTCTAGTTTTCGTTTTATTTTCTGTGATAGAAAACGGCCTTTGTGCTTGATTCACGTCTCTGCACTTGCGCTCATCATTTTTTCGGACTGTTTTCAATATCTTTCTGTTAACATTTGGCAAATTCCATGTAACTGTCAGCGTCGTGCTGTGTCTGAGTGCTTAACAATGTGCTAAAAGCTGCGTGACGCACAGTTACATTATGTTATGGGCGGTGTGCTTGCCGGATGAAGAGGCATTGTAGTGATCTTGGAGCAAAAGAGACAACAGATTCTCAGATGTTCTGAAAAGCCTTTTTTTTCGCACCACGCCAAGAGAAACAGTGATTTGTGCTCTCTCACAAACTTCCATCCAAAACTCAAAGACGCCTCCACACATTCGTTTGCTAATCAATGAGCAGACACATCCCTAATGGTTGATCCATTCAGCTGCCATACTTATACTTTGACTTGGAGTCTCCTCTGCAAAATCTGTCGAGGGAGCAGTAGCTTGTTTCAGTCTGTGCAGAAAAACAAAACTTAGCCAATTTGTATAAATTGTATTTCTGCTTGCCTCACATAACAACAGTAGCTGTATCTTACTTTTTAAGCCTTATTTACAGTTTTATAGTTTCTATATATTTGGTGTATATATGTATGTATGTACATATATATGAATAATATATATACATACACACACTAAGTGACTCCAAAGTCATCGTACTCCAGACACTGTAGGAGTCCAGACACTGTTGGAGTCCCCCTCTCCAGCCTGGGGCGATGGATAGTCAGAAGCCAAATTCCCATCAGTGCAGCACTCCAGCTGAGACGTCACAAGCTTGATCCTTGCAACAATCATCAGCAGTAATGTGTCATGACCAAGTGTCCTTGAGGGAAGAAAACTGAACCTTAATCTGCTCGCTCGGCCCGAGCTGAATGACACAGAGGCAGTGGAAGTTGTGCACGTGTGGGAAGTGAAAGTGAAAGAGTACAGTTTCCATACAGGGCGCGGAGCGATCGTGGGGGGTAGCTGATGATTGATTAGTATATTTAATCCATTCCATTACGCTGTCTAATAGCCTATGGTAAGAGTTGTGTGTACAGTAAACTGTGATGGAAGTGTAAATAGAGAGGACCACGGCGGCTTGCCAAAATGACCTCACCGTTAATTTTTTTTTTTTTTTTTTTTCAAAGCTGAACGTCAGCCAAACTGTTAGACTGCTGTACTGCTGCAACTGATCCATGTCCTACACACTGCATTAGGCTCCTGGATATTAGAAACGTCTTTGTCATTCCCGAGAATATTAAGGAGCTATTACGCAAACGCGCATTAAGATTCCAGTCAGACTACGTAGCTTATTTGTTATTTGTAGCTACGTTTCAGGGTGCAGCGTCAACCTTTAAGCTCGGCGAGAGTTTTCATCACAGTGTGTGTTTCGTTCAGTGAGCAGACACATGGATCACAGTTCAATTAAAGCCCCAAGGTCGCCCGTTTGATGGCGTCACGCATAAAGCCGTCCCCCGGACCTATTTGTCTTTGTTAGGGGGGCTCATGTATAATGCTCTCGGATACAAAAGACGGATTGGTCAGATCGTCCTGTCAAGAGTCTCGCCGGACCGTGCCTTCATTTGAATTTGCCCTTCAATCAATTAAATCAATGAAAGGAACTAATCAGAGAGGGGACAAGCAAGCATGGCCGCACGCTCCATTTCACATACATGCGAGGGTCTACGATGGCTTACGGGATAACGCTGTGGGAGAACGACATTATGTGGCCATTCACTGGTGTCATAGATCCACTAATTAGGACAGAGGCAGTGTGAATTCAAACAAGTTGTTGGATGTGAATAATTAAGGGCTTCCAGCATGCACTTCTTCCCTTTGATGTGTTTTTCCCCTTTGAAGAGAGTCCCACTATATCAGCCCCCCTTCACCCCCCCCCCACCCAAAAAAAAAAAAAAAAAGCCAGTTATATCAGCTCCTTGTTAAAATATTAATCTGTAGTGACTCACCAAATTTCTTGAGTCCTCAGAGAAATGTATGCACCGTTATAAGGGGGCGGTACACTGCACCGTATTTATGTTTACCATCTCCCTGTGACTCGGAGGAAAAGTGGCTCCCCGTCAACTTTAAAGACCATTATTTTACATGAATTTGACTCGGGCTCTGTGGAAGGTTTTCAGGAACCCAGTGAAGCGGTTCTACAATAAAACAAGGGGCTGAAGTAATAGGAGGGACATCAGCTGGATGGATGGCCTGTGTGCTCATCCACCCGCCGCACCGCTGCATTTAAATCAGATCATTGTCCGATCTTTACTCACGGCGGCGTAAACAAAACTCATTTAAACCATAATTTCTTCACTTCTACGGTGAAATATTTTAGCGATGTGTCCTGGGGGGCGGCCTCAAAACGTCTTTGAAATGGACATAAGAGCTCCATCGCTTTGAAGTTGTCACATCTGCGTTTGCGTTCAAGTTATTTGTGGATCGAACGTTTGATTATGATTGAGTAAAGGTTATGGGAGAGTAATTAAATACCCCTAAATTGTGTAATAAAGAAGAAGAGGGAAGGAAATAGTTGCAGAGGATAACTATAACCACAACTTGTCATTTTTATGTCTGTGTGCAGATTAGACGAGCGAGACAAAATGTGAATTGGGTACCCGTAATTGTTTCAGACGGAGCCAGGCGAGTTTCCTCTTTGCTTCCAGTCCGTATGCCAAGCTAAGCAAGTGTTTGCTTTCCTGTGTATTTAACTTTGGCTCGCTCTGCCTTTATAAAAAGAGATGCATCTCTGGAGGATTCCTGGTTAAATAAAAGAGCGATGAATGAGTCCGGTATCTGCTATCAATGATAAACACCGGTCATACATTCGCAGACACATGCTGTTTTGTTGTCTAGGCATTCTTTACAAAGGCAGCGGGGAGAACCAGTTCATCTCCCTCCAGCCACCTGTGATCTCCACCGTCATGGGGAATGGGCGCCGCAGAAGCATCTCGTGCCCGAGCTGTAATGGACAGGCCCAAGGCAACAAGCTGTTGGCGCCGGTGGCTCTGGCATGGGGCATCGACGGGAGCTTGTATGTCGGAGATTTCAACTACATCCGACGTATTTACCCATCTGGCAATGTCACAAGTATCATGGAGCTCAGGTAAGATCTAAGCCTTGTTATTCTCTTTCAAGAGCATGTGGTCCTGGTTTGTTGAGTCTAAAAAAAATATATATATATGTTGTTCAACCTGTTGACTTTTTGCTTCTTTCTTCTGTCGTCGAAATGGCACAGATTCCAAGGTTTAAGTGTTAACCTTTGAATTTATGTGAGAGACTTTGTAGAAAGACAAGATGAATGGACAAATGATAAAATGTCATGATAACCGTTGAATTTTTCCCTATTCGAGTTCAACAGGAACAAATAAAAACATACTCTATCTGACCCCTAAAGATGATGCTAAAAAAATGTGGATGGTTAAAACTTTTTGATATTTCTACATTTAGACCACAGTGTGGAGAGGCAAACTAAAATGCCATGGTGGACAGACTCTCAGTCACACACATCTTTCCCCTACCCACAGAAATTTGAAATCTTTTCCCTATCCATCTACATAATTAGGAAAGACATCCTGTCTTCAGTGTGTAATTGGGATGATTTACGCCCTCATGCCAAGTTGGCTTCTCTCTGCAATGACTCTGATTCGGCCAGTTGGCTTATTTCAAAGTGGCAGATGTTGATTAAATGTACATTGGGCCATCATCCTTTATGAGACACATACAGGACAAACATATGAAAACCGTCTTAAAAAGGACATAGGTCACCTCGCTGTTGGCGGGTAGATGGGCATCAAGTGGTTTGCAAGTTTCGCATCGAGATTACAAGGATGGATGCCGACCGCTAATAGAAAATCTAAAGGGGAGGTGATTGAAAAAAATCCATCGCCGTGTCAGTAACCCGCTGATGCACCTGATCAGCAACTACGGGGCAGCTCTCCACTGTGGCGAAGTGTAAAACAGTGCGAATGGAAAGCGGCGTGCTGCTGGAGAGGAGAGTGCATGCTCAGCAAGCGTTTCCCTAGATAAATAATGGTTTAAGAAATGCTCTGTGTCTCCGAGCAACTATTTTACTCTGTTTACAAGGAGAGGAACACAAAACACTCCGATGAACACCGTGTTTGCCAAATTAAATTTAGTCTGACATAAAAGACACACTATGGAAAATTTAGGCTCACATTAGACGGCAGCCGCGGTGCATATTTCAGCCGGTGCAGTAACACACAATATTCCAGAGTTTCTTTGCATAATATATTTGTTTATTTTGCATTTGATGCTCCAAACCGTTAAAGACCAAAGTGGTTTCAGTTTGTGGGATGTTCTGTACGATGTCGTCAAGTTCAAATACTTCATATGGGAATCCTCAAACCTGCTTCCACTGCTTTTAGCACAAAGTCTGGGTTTGGATTCTGGATTAAGTGGCAGAATCAGTATATCGATATGAGTGCTCACATTGAGTAAAAGCAGCAGTGATGTAAGATGGGGGGGGGTTGTCTGGAGATAGAAGTGCAGTTTTTACCCCTCTCTGCGGGTTATAACTCTCGGCCACCGGTCCCGCCTCTCCACTTTCTGCCAAACGGATTGTCATTGCCTGCGACTTCCTCTGGTGGCTGCGTTTTATTCTTCAAGGGGATACTTTGACTTTCCGAATTTCAGCCATTTGGCCCTTTTTTTTTCCCTCACAAGATACTGTGAGGGAAAGAAAAGGCTGTGCGCTACTTGCTAAATAGTCCTTGATGGCACTTTTAGAATCAAAGAATCACAGTGAAATCATTTAGAATAAGAAGGCTTTCATAAAAAACATTTCTTTGATGAGAAAGCCCATCTGATTGAGTAAATACTAACCTTGAAAATGAGAAGTATCCCTTTAAGATGTATCAGTGTCAATGTCTTGACTCTTCTTCCTCTTTTCCTGCTTCCTCTGTAACCTGTCATAGAAACAAAGACTTTAGACACAGGTAGGTGTATTATCTCCATGTATCTGCATCCTGCTTTTAGTATTCTTTCTGCATCGTCATCTGAATCACGCTCTTTTTAAGTATATGGATAACTCTTTCTTTTACAGTCGCCTTTAGCGCTAGTGATTACCATGTGTAATTATAACAAACCAATTATAGCTTGATTACATCTTAACAGGAGGACGAGTGCACAGTCACAGCAATGTGACTATTTAAAAAAAAAAAAAAAACGACTTTTCATACAACTCTTTATCGATGTAAAGTATTTCAAGACATATAAAAAAAGGGTCATGTTAATAGATCTATGCAGGCAACACATATGTATGTGTTTGTAAAACAGCCCACGACAATAACGATAAATAGTACCATTGTGAAGCTTATAATTACATTTATAGCGATGGCGTTTGGCAGATGCTCTTATCCAGAGGGGTTTACACAACTGCTTTGTATTCATGATTAAGACAGCGGCATCAGATCCAGCGACGATGCACATTGGTGGAAATGTGATTAACTGGACCATACGTGCCAGAGGTGCTACACCGAGTTAACTGGAGTAAATTTGTTAAGCTGGCTGGCTCTGGTGTGACAACAGGATTATGTGATCTGAATATGTGACTTTTGTATGGATTGGAAATCTAAACTGATTTGCCTTATTCATTTACTGAAAGCAGAAGGCGTCCCTCCTCCCTCCCGTTTTACCACAAGATGCATCGTCTCCCCTCCGCCGCTCAGATCAGATGCGGCACGGTCCTGATCAATGTCTGTGCCCGAGCGTTTCCTTGTAAGCTCTGGAAGCTCTACATGACCACCAGAGGCGATGAATAAAGCTTTCCGAGCGCGTTGAAGTGCAGCAGGACTTGTTATCAGTCACCAGAATAAACCGCGTTTTGATTTTCCTCCACATGTCCGCGCAGCTCCGATATTGGAGGATAGATGACCGCGGCTCGGTCACTGTCAGCGTGTGACTCGAAAAAGCCTCAGTCACCACCTGATCTGGCGTTCAGGTGGCAGTTTAACTTGTGCTCAGACTGCCAAAATCAGTTTGGCCGTAGTTTGAGGCGCTTTTCTTTGGAACTGAAGAGGCAAACATAATATCAGAAGCAAAACCGTACATAATAAAACTTACCATACATCTGCTTTAACATCAGAAGCTTCACAAAAGTATTATTGATAGCAGGGCTGTTATATTGGACTACATAATGTCATACAGGTGTTTCATTTATTGTGTCCACCCCCTGAGGGTCGACCGTAAAAGAAAGGGTTACTAATGTACGTCTTGCTGACTTCTTTATAGGAACTTGAAAGCAGCCGCCTATTTTGGGCATTTACTTTGACTCATAATAGCTGTCAGGTTTTATGACTCCATCTTCATCATTTTACAAAGATGTTTCATTGCCACATTTATTTTGCCGTCACATTATCCCACTTTCAAAGCCAACCAGTATTGACTGAGGTACCATTAAGCTGGAGTACAACCAGAGAGGCCATGTTTACGACTGCACTGTAAAGCGAGCTATTTTTCATGTTAACTGCCTCTGTTTTTAGCCCTTTAATGACACTTAAGCACCTGCCATGGATCAACTCTGTCTCAGTAGAAAAGGTTAATTCAATAGTTTTTCACTATTTTGAATTAGTTTAAAAGGCACCCAAAAAAAAAAGAAATCATTTAACTTTCTTCAAGTCTAAATATCACTCAATCAAATGTTTTCCTCATGTGATTCCTAATCATTGACATAAAAAAAGGAAGGAAAAAAAATCCATTATAAGACGTTAAAAAGATGAAAATAAGCAAAACCAGAGGCGACGCCATTCGTCGTTGCGCTTTGTTAACATAAGCCAGTCGTTCTGTAATTTCCAAAGGCTTTTCCCCACAGGGGAGTGATAACAAATGAAATGATCAGGTACACATGTTGTCGTCTCTGCTTTGTTAACCAGAAGCCTCTATTCGTATCCTGTTCATTTCTGTTTGTCTTCCATCTTTTCAACCATCTCTGTCTCACTTTCATTCCTTTATTTGTCATTCACAATGGCTCTACCTTTTTTCCCTGCTTCTTTTAATCTGGAATTCATTCTCACAGTTTATCCACATATACGGCGATGTTGCAGCTAATTCTAAGTTGATAATAAGGTGTAAATTTGAATCCGCAACTGGACTATAAAGGCAGTTACAATTGATTAACCACTTAAGGTGTTTGTGTTTTAGAAAATTACATTCTTAATGAGGGCTTAAATGCTAAGAACATAACCTGCAAGAGCACTTTTAATCATCTCTTTTAATGCAATTTAAAAGAAATACATGAATAAAAAGTTTCCCTAATTCCATTACGCTCGTACTTTACAATAGCATGCAGCACTCGCTATTAGTGTTTAAACAATACACCTTATTACGCTCCCTTGAATGTTTCCTCAGAAGTTGTTTTCTATCCAGACAACTTAAAAAATGAATACTGAGAAACAACATTCGCTCTCTTGAGAGGTGTAATGGAATCAACCCAATGATATTCTTGACTAAATGTTTCATTTAGAAGCAAAATCAGGCTAAATTTCATCACAGGTCAGTTGGGGTTTACAGGTTGTTTCGGGTATTTTACCGAGATGATTGCATTAGATCTCATTGTAGGAGTAAATTAGCAGCACTGGGGGACTATCTGGCTGCATTTTAAGAAAAAGCCTCAATGTCTGAGTAGATCGTATATAACTGAGTCACTGTCTCGAATGCAGCAACAACCCGGCGCACCGGTACTACCTGGCGACTGATCCGGTGACTGGCCAGCTGTACGTGTCGGATACGAACTCCCGGAGGATCTACCGACCGAAATCCTTAACGGGGACCAAGGACCTGCAGTCGAACGCGGAGGTGGTGGCGGGAACCGGCGAGCACTGTCTGCCCTTTGATGAGAACCACTGTGGCGATGGAGGCAAAGCTCCAGAGGCCTCCCTCACCGGACCCAAAGGTATCGTTTGAAGCTAATGAAGATGTTGTACTCAAATTGAGGGGCGGGTCGCAGTGATGGGTTTGTCAGTCAGGGCCGGCGGCTGCTAAATTTAAATTTATGTGCGCCGCCGGGGTCCGTGCCAACTGCACGCCTGCTGATTTTAATGGGTGAAGTTTTGTGTGTTGACATAAAAGTAAGCAGGATTGTCAACTGTCGGAGAAAAGAAACAAGAAAAACTTCAAGATTTTCTCTGAAAGAGCTCTTGTGAAAGTCTCAAGTCTTCAAAGCGTGAGGTGACAGCTATCTGCAAGTTGATACCCGCTGTGCACAACCAGTTGTCCACATTCAAATAGCACATGGCCATTCGTGCCATTTGTGGTTAGATTGCTCACTTTTCCATAAATTCTTCTGGATGAAAAGGCTAAGATGAATTGTTTTGCGCTAGTTGTTGCCCGCTCTGAATGCCAACTGCAATAGCTCAGCTTCAGCTGGGTGATAAAGGCTTGAGTGAAGGCAATCTGAGGGAGCGACTCTAATGATGGAGTGGGTGGAAGCCGAGACCAGAGAAGAAACAGCAGATGGCTCCATTTTTTTTCCCTCCTCTCAGACATTTGGTGAACTCTGCTCAAATGTGACACTTTTCATCTGTCTGAGAATCTCAGACTGTCAACTAGCCAGCTCCCAAGGATTCACCGTGGGCTCCCTCGGCTCGTCAATGTTTTAGCAGAAAGCAATCTTGTGCAGACCTAGCCACAGGTCAACCCAAACCACTCACCTTCCATAGAAGCTTTTAAAGACTTCATTGAAAAAAAGAAAAAAAAAAAAAGAAAGAAATCACAGTCTGGTGGTAAAGCTGAAGTTGAAGCTTATTCAGAGCTTTTCAAATCCTCCAAGAACAATATCCCTCTGAACAAATATGTCTCAGGGATCCGCGCCAATCAGTCTTTAGAATTAAACTCACCACCGCATGTTAAAACCAATCTGGAGAATAAAAAATAGTCGCCCCGCATGTGAGGTGTGATTGAATTCCCAAAGGAGGTGGTCTCTATTAAGCAGCACTTTGACACACCGAGCGATGTGGATCCCGGCGTGGCCCGTTAATGTATTTTCCCAGTTTGGGACAAATGGTTATTGCAACTCCACACTGGCTCGACTGCAACTTACAACTCTGAGCTGACACTCAATCATTGAGACAATTTAGTCCACAGTTGTCACCATGGCAACTGCCTGTCTTTCACCCCTTTCATCTAAAATTGGCCGAAAGCTGTCATTTCCGCTCCCTCGCTCATTCATTTCTCAAATGGTCTGCAGATTGTTGATGATTGCCGATGTCAAAAAATCTCCCAAACTCACCACTCATTGACACCCCCCCCCCCAACTCCTGAGGTCCTTTTTTTAGAGGAGGGTTGCAAAGATGCGGCAAGTGCATATATACCGTATGAATACAGCCTTTCCCACTTCTGTCTGTGAAATTATTTAATACCAGAAAAGCAGCCTGTGAATTATTGATGGCTGTGCTTTTTGCAGTGACCTGAATAATGGGAAGGCAAGCTTGACACATGTATCCATCGTGTTCTGTCCACTGAGTCATGCAAGCAGAGATGCCGCATATCTGCCATGTTTTCATCACAAGTTTTTTTTTCTTCTGCTTCCCCTTTCTCTTCATTTTTTTTTCTTTCCCCTTTTTCTCCCCGTCTCTTACCTGATGTCAACAGGCATCGCCGTGGACAAGAATGGCCTGATTTATTTTGTCGACGGCACCACAATCAGGAAAGTGGACCAGAACGGCATCATCTCCACTTTCCTGGGTTCCAACGACCTGACATCGGCTCGCCCTCTGACCTGTGACAACAGCATGGACATCAATCAGGTGACTTAGAGACACACACACACACACACACACACACACACAGACACACAAGTGCCAGACGGCTGTTAACCCCGCCTGCGTGCTCACACAGCATGTCACAGCGCCACCTTGTGCCCCCCCACCTCTCAGACCCTCTCTCACTTTGCTCACCCATGACTCATCTTTGAAATGCAGTGTTATATAACTGCATATATTTTACATAGGCAGTTTAACGCATCTTTTCGTCAATGATGATCTTTTCTAGCAAGCGTTTTTTCAGGTGAGAGGGAGACATGCAGGGGCTTTTTTTTTTCTTCTTCTTCTTCTCAAATTTCCCTCGTCATCTATGTTTTAACTAACAGTTCCCAAACTCCTCACTGAACTGTGTAAAGGAGCTTTTTGGCATGCTACTCCTTCTGTCAGGAACCTTCTGCAATTAAATTTGAAATAGCAAAAAAGCTGGTCTCTTTCTGGGAATTTAAATTGCTGCTGCAGAAACTGTATGGTCTCGCCTTTGGCAGCTATTTGGGAGAGTGTTAAAATTGGGACGTTTCTGTGGAATTCATTTACAGTTTGATAGCATTAGATTATTTTTACTTGTATATATTTACACTTTCAGACTGCCTCCCTCAGGTTGCTTTCAAAGTGCCCCTCTTTTCAAGGATGTGATCTTTTCACTGATTCTTATTTGCAACTTCATAAATCTGTCTGATATTTGTTTCATTTTAATCATGTGAAGTGTTTTCCGATATGTGCTTTATAATGTTAGTGTGTCACGTTATTGCTGCCTGTCTTGGCCTGAACAAAAAAAAAGAGAGAATTTCCTCGTTAAATATAAAACAGGCATTTAACTGACAGATCTTATTCAGCGAAACACAGTGACATTAGTGGAATAAGCTCCAGTTCTGAGAACACCAGCAGTATGAGATGCCTGGTGGAGAAAAAAAACAGAGATAAAGAAATTTTCTTTTTTTTTTTTTTTTTGCACTCAACTCGACAAGAGCGGAGCATTTTCTCTGAAAGTACAGGAGGAAAATATGTGCAAGGAGGAAGATGTTATTTAGGCAGGAAGTGGAGACATGAAGTGTTTATTGAAGAGATGAGTTTTCAGGTCACGGCAGATGATATGGAGGGAAGAATAATTGCTCGGTTTGGGGGGCTTGTTTTGATGTGGTTGGAGCTGAATTAGTGTTTAGTGTTCCACTAGAAATACTCAGGATTGAGGACACTTTACACCATACATGATAATGAAGCAGCAATCGGTAGCAGGTTGGTTGCACATAAAACCTTTTCCTTGGCAGCACCTGGCGACGGCCACCTTTGTCCAGCAAAATTTACCGACTCCCCGTAAATGAGGTGACATAAAAGCAGCCCCCTAACACAATAGGTTGCAGCGTTACAATACCATTACGCTTTTTTCCCAAAGCATAGGTGCAGCTCCCTGCATTTAAACATTAATATCTCTCCTCATTTCACTCCTTTAGAGTTTGAGATGAGAGTTGAGATGAATAATGAAGGAAAATAAAGACTAAAGAAAAGGCTTTTATCATAAGAAAATGAGTGCATTCACAGCGTCTCCATCCTTTTCCTGCAGAAAGTGAATTCTTAAGTGTATTGGCTGGTGAGAATGAAATTGCCACAGGATCAGGTTCTCCCACCTCTTACATGTGTGCACCAGACATAACAGAGTTTTTCTTCGGTTTGTTTTTTAACGAACCAATTTACATTTTAATTAGATCAGCTTCCAAAGAGAAAGAGGGCACAACACTACAAACAAAACACTTCAAAAGTAGATAGGAAAGACTGCAACAGTCCAAAACCAGATGACCCCAAGAGGAGATATCACACACATTATGCGTCCCATTGAGAGGTTAGATAACAATGGAAATGCATTAAGAGAAATAAGAGCTCTGGAGAAAATTAAAGGGTGCTTTTGACAGCACAACAACATTTTTAATGCAAACAGAAGAGAAAGCAATCTGTGTTTGTGCGTGGGTGGCGAACATGAAGGGGGAGAAACATAAGAGACCGCGAAGACAAAGGATTAAGCTTGTCACTTTTTGCTAATTAACCAAGTCATTTGGTTTGAGCCAATAAAGACATGGTTTTGGCGAGATGGTGTGATCCTCAGGCATCGCAGCTAGAGAACTGGTTCTGCACAGTTTAACTAGTGGCAGCCTCAGAGGCTCCGTGTTTTTTTGTTTTTTTTTTATTAATCGTCCTGTGGAAAAGCACAATTCAGGAGCATTTTGACAGTTTTAATGACACAGTTATGCATTTGAAGGCCAGGCCAGTCATTTGTGCTGTTTACAAATAAGCTTTTTATTCACTGACACATTTCTGACAAGCAGACTGTAATGGTTGGCCAAGGTTAAAGCTCAGGATTATAATATCTACTTGTTATTTTTCCAAGTTACGGTTGATACTGCTATAATTTT
>JAOXYL010000065.1:5931031-5958751 GCA_028564955.1 Terapon puta
AGTATTTGCTACACTTAATCAATCATGTAATGGCGATCTCCTCTCTCACATCACAGCTCTGCTTAGTGTGCCACATATGGTTGCAGGAAAATGTGAGGTGCACTTTCATGATCATTTTGGCAGCTGTACTATATCACATGTCCCAAATGTATAACATGTATAAACATGTTTTTTTTTTCCCACTGTGGTCTACTGAAATGATATATTCTAAGTCTGACAAAGACTGCCACAATGAAAATGTCATGCTTAATTCCCTACTGCCAATGTCTTAATCATCAACTTAAGAGAAAGAAATAATTTCAGCATAATGAAAAAATGTAATGTCACAACATCATGCCCATCTGTTTTTCATTTTTGCTGATTTTAGATGAGGAAAATTTATTATAAATTTATTGTTCATGAGCCCAAGACCTGGGCTTCAGTCGCTGCTGGATTTTATTAATAAAAAAAAGTGACTGGAAAATGGCTATTTAAATCAATTATGTGTTGTGACCACTTTGAGCAAGTTGCTATAATCTTTTATTGGAAACAGTGTAATAATGTGGCTCGGAAGAGGGGAAAAAGCAGGTAATCCAATTATGTCCTGCATTTCAGGTGATTCTGGAGTGGCCCACAGACCTAGCAGTTAGCCCCATGGACAACTCGCTGTACGTCCTGGACAACAACATTGTGCTGCGCATCACAGAGAACGGTCAAGTGAGCATCGCCGCCGGCCGACCTATCCACTGCCCGTTGGCCGGGCTGGAGCGCGGCGTGGCCGGCGGTCAGAGGGCGCAGTTAACCCCTCTAGAATCTGCTGTTTGCATCACCGTGTCGTACCACGGGGCCATCTACATAGCGGAGACAGATGAGAGAAAGATGAGCAGGATCCGAAAGGTTTCTGTGGATGGCGAGATAACGCACTTGGCCGGGTCTCCCTCCGACTGCGATTGCAAGAACGACGCCAACTGCGACTGTTACCAGACAGGAGACGGCTATGCCAAAGACGCGAGGCTCAATGCTCCATCTTCTTTAGTGGCAGCTCCAGATGGAACGCTCTACGTGGCAGACCTGGGCAACATCCGTATCAGGGCCATCTCCAGAAACGGGCCAACTGCTACTTCCAGCGCCAGTACATACGAGGTGGCTTCCCCTGATGCCCAGGAGCTGTATGTGTTTGACAGCAACGGCACCCACCAACACACTGCAAGTCTGCTCACTGGGGACTTGAAATTCACTTTCAGCTATAGCACAGAAAATGACATCACAGCCGTCACCGACAGCAGCGGCAACACCCTGAGAATCCGCAGAGATCCCAACCGCACGCCGGTGCGCATCGTCGCCCCTGACAACCAGGTGATCTGGCTGACCATGGGCACCAACGGCGGGCTGAAAACACTCACAGCGCAGGGCCAGGAGCTAGTGCTTCTCACTTACCATGGCAACAACGGCCTGCTGGCCACAAAGACATCAGAAATTGGCTGGACAACTTTCTATGAGTACGTATAACGGAGATTGGTGAGATGACTCCGTAGCAATCTTTACGCACTTGCCAGAGTCGGACTGATTTAGGTTGCAATTCATTTAAGCCCTCTGCATCTCGAGCCTGCCCATGGCACAAATTAAAACACGCCACCTACTTCTTGCATACTAAAACTAATTATGTAAACAAATGCACTTTGCATTCTGGTGGATAATGCAATGTTTAGTGATTAAAGAAAAAGCATTTCCTTATTTCCTTGGATTTTGGATCCTGGATTTTTTTTTTAAACCGACTTTTATTTGAGATCGTCACCTCTGACTACGGACTGTGTGACACAAATAGTTCGATTTGTTTTCAAAATTAAAATTTTAAGAGAGAAATCGTAAGAGAAAAATGTTTTTGCAGTATCTCCTTGAGTGTGTGACTGTGTGTGCGCCTCACAGCTTAGGACAGGTTTACTCTATAATTGGCAGCCGTACTTACCTGAAAACTGCTTTAGGGCACACATTTAATTGAAACCTAATTATAAAATTTGCCTTCGATCTGTAAAATAGCCTAGTTAGACTACAGTAACTGCATATGTATTATGTGGTCAGTTATGTAGTAGTTTTGAGGAAGAGTAACAGTGTTTGTTACAGAAGGACTTTGTTTTGAATGCATATATTTAACAAAGTATAAAAAGGACCAACACATGGTAATATTTCTTTATAATAAGCTACTAGAGCTCTCCTTCATATTAGCACTTTACTTTGGTAGCATGGCCTCTCAATGATTTAATTTTTCTCCCTTGTGTAATTCCCTGTCATATCACATTATGCCATGAATGACATTCTCACTATAACTAAAAAAGTGAAGCATTCACTTGAGATTATGACACATCAGTCATCCCAATAATTGAATTCATTACAAGTCTGAATTTCATTTTTTTAAAAAGAAAACTGATAGCTGATGAGATGTGTCATTCTCCCATATCAAATATTTGGATTGTGCCTTGGGTTGATACAGACGCCCTTTCACTCATGGTCTGAAAATTGAACATTAAAAAAAAAAAAGAGAAAGAAATGTGACATTTTAATTACAATGAAGTTGATGCTATTACTCAACAAGTATAAAAGAGATGATAATTGAATGCACGGTGGCACTGAAAGCCCTCATACATATCAATGCTTTGTCATTCGATGTTCTTTTTGTCAAACAGCTATGACAGTGAAGGACGGCTAATGAATGTGACGTTCCCGACGGGAATGGTGAACAACTTGTACACAGACATATACAGCGCTTTGACGGTGGACATTGAAAGCTCCATGACGGAGGAGGAAATCAGCATCACCACCAATACCTCAACCATTCGTGCCTTCTACACTCTGGCTCAGGGTAAGGCTACAGCGTGCGTCCAACTCAGGCAGCTATTTCATAAGCGGTTATTTGTCATTGTTTCAGGGGTCGCCGGGGCGATGTTGAGTAAGCTTAAGTCGTGTATCATTACAGCTCAGAGGGTCTGACAGACGACAGTGTAAATGATTACTCTCTCAGTGTGCGAGTTTTGGGTGTCAGGGAGACGCATCAACCTTGTATCTAAATGGTTTCTACTCTCTGCCGGAGCCAGATGGTACAGTTATCTCAGCACATCATTCATGTTCATTATATTAATCTGAAAATTGTCTAATTTGAAAGACAAAGGACTTGAAGCATAATAAAGTGGAACCGATAATTACATCAGGAGATTTTCAATCACAATTTCCCGTGTTTAATTACTTATACGTCTGGTCTAAGTTGCACTTGTTGTTCACTTTTTTGTTCACCATCAACAGACCAATGTAGAAGTAGCTATCAAGTGGGCTTTGACAACTCGCTGAGGATTACCTATGCCAACGGGATGGACACCCACTACCAGACAGAGCCCCACATCCTGGCAGGCGCTGCCAACCCGACTGTAGCCAGACGCAACATGAGCCTGCCAGGGGAGAGTGGGCAAAACTTGGTTGAGTGGCGCTTCCGCAAAGAACAAGCCAGAGGAAAAGTTATCGTGTTTGGGCGCAAGCTTAGGGTATGTTTGACTTTGTTTTTTCTTTCTTATTCCTTGTGGCGTATGCAAATGATCAACCTCCCATGCATACAAAGTGGGTATATCCTGTGGCCTCGCTTACCTCAGTGGTAGAGGGAGTGTGGCAGTGACACTTTTAGGAATGGGGATCAGTCGCATGCAGGTATTTGAGCAAAAATCTGATTTAAAAAATGAAAATAATGTCAGGTTTTATTTTATGTCTATCGCTGTGTCACTGTCCTTATTATAACCTTACCGAAATGTTTCTGAAATTCTTCCTTTCTATTGAAATTAATGAGCCACAGCGATGTTTAGTTCCTGATATAAAGGGTTATCAATATTCTAGTACTGTACATACATCCACCTTTTTCTTCTTCCCCCTTTTTAGAATCTGACACTCAGATTTATGGTTTACAGTACTTCATGAACTTAACTTGGGTGGTTACTTTGCCTCCAAGTAATTTTCGTCTCCACTAAATTTGTGATTTAAGTGTACCTGAACAATTGCCAGAGTGTCTCTCAGTTTAATGAGCCTGGTGAAGGGGGTGTTAATCTCTGTGACAACTGTAGTGAAAATCCCTTTGAATGTAGTTTAAAGAGCCACCCAGACAAAGAACTGATATCAAAACTAAAAATTCTTGCCATCCTACGATTGTGTAATCAATGTACACAGGTTGTATGATTTTATATAAGCGTTATCTGCCAGTTCTGTATTATTATCACCACTAGCGGCAGCGGTAGTTGTCATTTTTCGCGTTCCCTTAAATCAAATATTTCCCACAGGTGAACGGCCGGAACATTCTTTCTGTCGATTATGATCGCACCCTGAGGACGGAGAAGATTTATGATGACCACAGGAAGTTCCTCTTAAAGATTATATATGACACAGCAGGCCACCCAGTGCTGTGGGTGCCCAGCAGTAAGCTACTGCCGGTTAATGTGAGCCGCACCAGCAGCGGGCAAATCAGTGCCCTGCAGAGAGGTCCGACCACCGAGCGACTTGAGTATGATGGCCAAGGCCGCCTGGTTTCCAGGGTGTTTGCTGATGGGAAGATATGGAGTTACACCTACCTGGAGCAGGTGAGAAAATAACATAGCCAGGGGAAGATATACTGTACAGCAGGCTAGTCATTATCGCTACAGGGTGAATAAAGACCCTGACATGTTGCAGAGGTCACCCTGAAGAGGCTCGTTTTGTAATAATCACCAGCTCCATGTATATAATTCTGCTTCTTACAGAGGTACTTAGCAAACACAGTAATCATTTTACACTCAGATTTATGAGCATCATTTACAAGCCTATGGAAAAATGTTTTGAAGGATTGCATCCACAGACTGTACCCTCAGTAGAATACAGGGTGGAGGGTTCTGGGGCAAAGGGAGGAGGTAAGACACAGTAATGGCATAATGTACTGCTTTTCTGCAGAGTGTCAGGGCTAACCAAGAAAATAAGGCCCCCAAATGGATTAAACAGTAGGGCTGATGGCCATCTCTGCCTTAGTAACATATTTTGTTTTGTCCTAGAAAATGTGTGGTAAGAGCACTGAAGGCAGAATCATGAATTTTTCCTGCTGAACAGGCTTAAAATCGTATAGTGTACAATACATATGTAATGTAACAGTATAATGGACATAGAGCTGAATACTAACAGTGTTATATTGTGTCACTACATGTTTTAATTGTGGCCAAGGGACCAAGGTAAATGAACAATACAATACAATAAATTAATTGACAGCATTTATGTGTAATATTGTTGAACCCTTACAAATACAAAAAAAAGGACAACTAATGATTGTTCCCACTGGTTTTTAGTCTTTGCACAGTGAGAGGTGTACAAATTGAAAGAGAGTAATTATTCAGTGATCGACAGGCTATATTCCATTTGGCTCCTTACTGACCACAACGAGTAAAAATATTCATATATATTCATCTAATAGCTGCCACATGATTTTTCTGGTCTTTGTTTCGGTTAGTTTTCAAGTCTGCTTTTATCTCAGGAGTATTCCTTGGAAAATATGGGTAATGGACGCCCTTGTTAAATAATATATCATACACTGGGACTAGAATTTTGTTTATAGCGACATGACACACCTAGACATGGCGAAAATAAAAATATAGGCCTTGTGATTTTTAATTCTCTTGCTACATCGTGTCAAACAGCAGAATATCACTACAAATATCCTCCACAAAAATTGTCCTTTTGTCGTCTTCTCGGGTGTATTTAAGACTGCACTGAGATGTCAGCTATAAAAAAAACATGCAGAGATTTCCTCTGCCACTCCTGGCCACATCTTTTCGTTGCGTGACCTGGAGAGGCCATGTCAACACTCTTGACATAAGGAACACAGAGAGCTCAGGGAGCACAGGGAACCTCTGTGTAGCAACGGATGACTGGGCATGACATTTTAACAGAAGGGGTGGTAAACCTTTAGAAGACAGATCACACTCCAAACTGCATACACTTTAAATTAATTAACTAGTCTCTGCTGGTAACAGGAGATAAAAGTAAACATTGCTTATGTTTGATACTTGTGTATTTTTACTCCTTAACAATCATAAAGACCTGAACGTATTTGAAAGAACAAACTGTCTCTACAACACCATTCTTAATAACAGCATTCAATAAATAATAATATATCATTTAATGTACCTGGGAACAACTAAAGCTGCATATTCTGCTTTATATCAGACAATGGGCTGCATAACTGGGAGCTGCTGTCTCACAGCAGTGATAGTTAACACTACCTAGTGCATTTTTCATACTCCCCGTTTCTTCTAACCGCAAACAGGAAATTTCTGCTCTTTCTGCCTGCACTCACCCCGCCTGGCAATACCCATATATTATGTATAAATATTATGCAACTCAAGAAAACACTTGCTATTTTGCTCTTTTCCCTCTAGTCCATGGTTCTCCTGCTCCACAGTCAGCGGCAGTACATATTTGATTTCGACTCTCTGGACCGGCTTTCTGCTGTCACAATGCCAAGCGTAGCCCGCTACACCATGCAGACCATCCGCTCAGTCGGCTACTACAGGAACCTTTATCACCCCCCAGAGAGCAATGCCTCAGTGGCTGTGGACTACAGCGAAGACGGCCTCCTGCTGAGAGTGGCTCACCTCGGTACAGGCCGCAGGGTTTTGTACCGGTACCGCCGGCAGAACAAACTGTCAGAGATCTTGTACGACAGCACGAGGGTAAGCTTCACCTACGATGAGACGGCGGGCGTGTTGAAGACCGTCAACCTCCAGAACGAAGGCTTCATCTGCTCTATCCGTTATCGCCAAGTCGGTCCCCTGGTGGACCGGCAGATTTTTCGCTTCAGCGAGGACGGCATGGTCAACGCACGCTTTGACTACACCTACGACAACAGCCTGCGTGTCACCAGCGTGCAAGGCGTCATCAACGAAACGCCACTACCCATCGATCTGTACCAGTTTGACGACATCTCAGGAAAAGTCGAACAGTTTGGGAAGTTTGGGGTGATCTATTATGATATAAATCAGATCATATCCACTGCAGTTATGACCTACACCAAGCACTTCGATGCACATGGGCGCATCAAGGAGATTCAATATGAGATATTCCGCTCACTCATGTACTGGATCACTTTCCAGTATGATGATGTGGGCCGAGTCACCAAGCGAGAGATCAAGATCGGGCCCTTTGCCAACACCACTAAGTACAGTTATGAGTACGATGTCGATGGCCAGCTCCAGACTGTGTACCTTAACGACAAAGTTATGTGGCGCTATACGTATGACCTTAATGGAAATCTGCACTTGCTGAATGCAGGAAACAGCGCCAGACTTCTTCCTCTGCGCTATGATTTAAGAGACCGCATCACTCGTCTCGGAGACATCCAATACAGAATGGATGAAGATGGCTTCCTCCGTCAGAGGGGGGCAGAAATCTTCGAGTACAACTCCAAAGGACTCTTGGTGCGGGTCTACAGCAAGAGCAGCGGCTGGACAATTCAGTATCGCTACGATGGACTTGGACGCAGAGTATCCACCAAGACCAGCTTGGGCCAACACCTGCAGTACTTCTATGCAGACCTGAGTTACCCAGCCAGGATTACGCATGTGTACAACCACTCCAGTTCAGAGATCACCTCGCTCTACTATGACCTCCAAGGCCACCTGTTTGCCATGGAGATCAGCAGCGGGGAGGAGTTCTACATCGCCTGCGATAACACCGGCACGCCTCTGGCGGTCTTCACCAGCAACGGCCTCCTGGTCAAACAGCTCCAGTACACGGCGTACGGCGAGGTCTACTTCGACTCAAACCCAGACTTCCAGCTCGTGCTCGGGTTTCACGGAGGACTGTACGACCCCCTGACCAAACTGCTGCACTTCGGGGAGCAGGATTATGATATAATGTCTGGAAGGTGGACCGTCCCAGATGTCTCGACTTGGAAAAAAGTTGGCAAAGAGCCAGCTCCTTTTAATTTATACATGTTCAGAAATAACAACCCCATCAGCAAAGTCCATGAAGTGAGAGAATATGTTGCAGGTAAGAGAAACTGCAGCTGAAGCTGCTGTTGCTGATTGATGACTAATCGATGACTAATGTATGACTAACAGACTAAGGATTACCTCCATTACTGAATTTTCTCTGCGGCTAAATTCTCCATTTATGTTTTTAATCTATAAACTGTCAGAAAATACAATGAAAAGTCTTTTTGTCTTCTTTGACAAGAAGTCCAAATATATTAAGTTCACTTCCATGACAAAGAAAGGCAGCACATCCTCACAAATGGAAAGCTGAAACTAAATCGTATATTAAAAGTATAGTACAGTGCAAAGCTTAATACGGTTACTTACTTACAAACTCTCGTTCTTTATTCGTCCTTCACAGACGTGAACAGCTGGCTCGTGACCTTTGGCTTTCATCTTCATAACACCATTCCTGGGTTTCCGGTCCCAAAGTTTGATTTAAGCATGCCATCTTATGAGCTGAGGAAGAGCCAGCGCTGGGATGATCTGCCGGTTGGTAAAATTAATATCACTCATGCATACTGAACACAAAATAAGCATAACAGGGGGGAAAAAAAACAAACTACCATACTTTTGCAGCAAACACACAATATGCTTTTAAAAGTGTATCAGAGAGACAACAAAAACAATTACTTAATTCTTTCTGCTGTTTATCTTTTACGTCAGTATTTGAAGCTGCCATCCCTTAATTGGATTGCAATGTATTTCATAGAATATCAATTTTAATTGGGCCATATTTGCATAATAATACGTATAATAAGCACAAACGTCCTTTCCTCTGTCTTGTTGTTTTAGTTGCCAGCTGAACACATTTTACCACTGTCTAACTTTTATGTAATATTTTGGTGTTTCTACAGTTAAAGCAATCTTTTGAAGCTATTTATGATAGGCTTCTTTGGTCTAAAGCATTAACAGAAAAAGTGTTGCTGTAAAATTGTCATGGGGGATTTATCTACTTTTGGTCTGAGAACACAGCTTGAAAACACCATTATCTTAGACAGGGATGAAAAACTCTCTGAAGCAGAGCAGTAGCTGGTTCTAAATGGCCTGGAGAGTCAGGTTCTGCCATGTTCAGGCGTTAACGTTTCACTGCACTTTTCCTACAGTCTATCTCTGGGGTCCAGCAGGAAGTAACCAGACAAGCGCATTCTCTCTTGTCATTTGAGCGGCTGCCAGAGGTCCATCTCAGTCGAGGTCGCAGAGGTGAAAAGTCTTGGCTGTGGTTCTCCGCGGCAATGTCTCCCATCGGAAGAGCCGTTATGTTTGCTATCTACAAGGGCAGCGTTCACACTCACACCCTCAACGTGGCCAGTGAGGACTGTATCAAGGTTGCGACAATCCTTAACAACGCTTTCTATTTGGAAGACCTCCACTTCACTATAGAGGGGCGGGACACGCACTACTTTGTCAAACCGGGCCTTCCAGATGCCGACCTTGCCGCATTGCACCTCACTAGTGGACACAAGACTCTGGAGAACGGTGTGAATGTGACTGTTTCCCAGTCCACCACAGTCATGGATAGTCGAACTCGGCGATTCGCAGACGTGGAGATCCGTGCTGGCGCTCTGGCTCTTCATATCCGTTACGGATCCACGATGGATGAGGAGAAAGCGCGGGTTGTCGAGCTCGCTCGTCAGCGCGCCCTTGCGGGTGCGTGGGCGAGGGAACAGCAGCGAGTGCGAGATGGCGAGGAGGGGGTCCGCCCGTGGACAGAAGGGGAGAAGAGGCAGCTTCTGAGTAGTGGGAAAGTTCTGGGGTATGACGGATACTATGTGCTCTCCATTGAGCAGTACCCAGAGTTAGCAGACAGCGCTAATAACATCCACTTTCTTCGGCAAAGTGAAATTGGGAAAAGGTAACAATAAGAGGTGCATTTTCTGCCAAAGAGACTTTGTTTTGGTAGAGACATACTAGCGGACAAAAGCAGCTATAATCAAAGGCTGCTGTTGTGTACCATGAGTGTCGATGTTTTTTGTAAAAAATAAAAACTAAAAAAAGGAAAAAAGAGGCAAAAATAAAGAAAAAAAGACAAATGAAGAAAAAATAAAAAAAACAAGGGGTCAAAAGCAATGCTGTGCATTGTGGCCTAGAGACTACAGAGTAAATGTATAACTACACCAAGCCTTAACATGGCAATTACAGGTCAGTTCCTCTGTTGCACAAGCCTTTTGGACTCTGGACTCTGAAGCAGAGGAATAGTGGTGTCTTTGGAGAAACAGTGAGCTAATTTTGGTGTTTTATGTTTGTTATTTGTTTTTTTTAAGTTGTTTTCATAAAGAAAAGTCCGGCTCAACAGAAAGTATTATAAGAGAAAATGAAATGTTTACATTATGCATATCTGCACTTCTCTGGAAGTACGGGGCTCGAGAGTTCACACTCCGAGAGCAAGCAGTGTCCTTGAGCAAATGTTTGTTTTTAAAAATCAAAGACTTCTGACGTTAGCGATATCCTCACCAAACAACCACTATGTATACCAGATTTAGCACTGTAAACATCAAAACGTGAAAAATGTCTTATTCTCTTTGAGATGTTTTTAAACCGAAAAAGAAACTGTTTCCTTGTTTAAATACCCAATATTCATTGTAAAAAAAAAAAGAAAAGAAAAGAAAAAAAAAAGGACGGTAAAGGTATGAAGAACTCTGTTGGGGGGGTTAAAGGCACAGCTGTGTCTTGGATAGCACAGGGACACCATGTTTTGTAAATTATGCAAGAGTTTTATGTTGTTTTTTTTTTTTTAAAGAAACTGAATAAATGTCTGTACTAGTCATATTAACAGTAATTTATCTTGTGTTTATACATGAAAAATAAAAGTCCAGCTGATTTAGATTTTTTTTTCTTTGATTTTTCAGACATGCATTTCTCTTTTTTTGTTAAGTTACATTTTTTCTAATATGGCTAATGTGGGGCTTCTTCACAATGCTCTGTTTAAGTAATTAACAGAAACCTGTGCATGTAGTGACAAGTATTTACAAGTGGTGATGTATCTATAACATGCAGTCAACTATTATTTCCACTAAATTTAATGTTTATTGGGCATAATGCCTTTTGACCTGGCTTCCTGTCCAATGAATATTTCATCAACACAAATATTTCATGAACCCATCTCACATAAACAAGGTTACAGTGGATCCAAATATAGATCACATCCATGTTCTCGGTAGGTATAATTTTTTTGAATGTTAAATGCACTCATGGATTAAAATGATATTGGGGTTCTTTCCGGTGTGTCGTTTTTTTAAAAACTGGAAAAGTTTCCACAAAACAGTTTTAAAATGAATATGAGAAATGAAAAATGTGGTTTTAGGTTGCAGGTTTATCATCGCTGCATCAAATCTCTCCAGATAGTTATGTATGAGTCGCCTCAGTAAAATATCAAAATTACAAAGTACATTAATGTTTAAAAATACATCTTCCAAGCTACAAAGCCAAGTGAGACAAATGCAGCATTCATTTTGAGCCAGCTGCTTGAGGCTGTTCCAAACAGAAGTGTGCAAATTGTCACTGAAGAAATGTTTATTGTATAACTAACCTCAAATGCAACGTCGATTGCCAAAATGCAATCGAATCAATCCGCATCATATTTGAAACAGATTTCAGGTATTATGTGTGAACATTTAATAGCTCAGTTTAAAAAAAAAAAAAAGACTTCTGTGATCAGCTTCTCTAACTGTTAAATGTTCCTCATCAAAGCGCTGAGGAGCTCTGGTGATAGAAGGCATAATTCTGAAAACAACCCCTTCATATGAAAGTGATTTCTTTTTCATGGTAAACATCAAACAGCATTTCAAACCAAACGCGTTGTAGTTTTACGCTGTTGTTTCTGACCTCCGCTCTGCTGCTGCACCATCCCACATTCTTCATATGGTTTCAGGAATTTGAAATTATTTTATGACATATAGAGCTCAACAAAGCTGCACCTCTTTGAATGTTGTTCAGCTCAGAATCTGAAATACATTCCTTCAAAGTGCTCATCAGACTCCCTTTGGGTATACCACCCCCCTTCACCACCAACCTATAATGAAATATTTTATTAAAGTTCCCTTGTGAGCCATCGTCTATTGTTCCTTCACACTGAAATTACAGTGAACTTAAACGAACCCACTTTTGTTTTGATATATCCATACAAAGAGTTTCAAACCCCACCAAAACCCCACTGAAAAATCTTCAAATACAAACTCAGCTCTGCCAAATATAAAGCATTCAAATCGCTCGTTCTCTTAAAAGTCCTCTGATGCTCCCTAGTGGTACAAAGTGCATAGTTCAGAAAGTCATCCAGCTGGCTGTTTATCTACATACCATGTATCTGTGCACTTATTATAACAGCAGCTGTCACTGTACTTTCAGAGAGGTCACCAACTATTATTGCTCAAGCTCCAACTTCAAATATTTGTTGAGGAGGGGGGGTTGACTAAAAATCACTTCTGGATACTCCAGGTTACTTTAAAGAGACATCAAATAGAATAGATAAACCAGTAATATTAAAATTATCCGCAGTACTACTGCAGTATCACACTGTGACCACAGTAGGCACTGCCAAAGCAACAGTGCGGCACAGCACTACGCTGCACAACGAGACCTACTTCAAAGGCTTATATAAAAGAGATGGCTCGACTTTGCAAGAACATCAAAGACCCAAAAGCATCATGCAATAACCACATCAGAGCAATGGAAAAAAATGAGGCATGTTTCATAATTCAATTGAACCTGATTTTTATGCACGTAACACAAAGGTAGCCATATGGAATCACATCCAAAAACATGAAATGACTGCGCCTCCGTGATGGATTGCAAAATCAAACGTTGCAGGAGAGGAGAGTTATTCATCATACATGATGCTCGAGTTTCACGTCATACGGCGTGGATTTATTTTGCGTATTGACTTTTCAGTTGTCATGTTTATGTCAAAATGGCTGCCGCTGAAAGTGAAACAAGATCTGTGACTATAAATTCGTGCAGCTTGAAATCTGGTGGATGTGGAGAAGCAAGCTTGGACTCGAGCTCTGAATTTTTTAAAAGCCACTCCACTCAAATTCAATTAAGATCATATGACGTAGAGCTGAGGAGAAGAGCTGCAGCAATTTAGAGTAAAGCCAAATTTACAGTGGTAATACAGCAGTCAGTGATGTGATATTAGAAATGTGCGATCAAGTGCATCATCGAGCTGATTAGATAATTATGAACACATGGAATAGTCGACAGATTGAGCTCTCTAATGAGCTGCTAGTAAATAAAATAACTGTGTGTAGTGAATCGCTTCTCTGAGGGCATCACACACTTTAAATCTTAAACTGTCTTTCACATTTCAACAGATATTTTGTTTTTTGCTTTTTTTTTTTTTTTTTGTAAAAGTCATTCCAATGTTGATGAGTCCCTTCGTGTCATTTACTTCTTTTTCTGACCACCAATCTTATTAGATTTTCACACGCACATAAGGTGACAGTGTTCATTATTGCTTCTACTCACCTTCTTCTGACAACTTGTGGACTTTCTCTTCAACACAAAATCAGCAGGACCTGCAGAGGTAAATTAAATTTCAGGTATGTGACAGAAAATTTTAATTCCGCCTCAAGTCACTTCAAGTATTTCTTTGCAGGATTTCAAAATGGACATAGTAAGAATTTAATGTGAGCGAGCGCTAAACCTAAGGCTATTTTTTTAGGAGAAAAATGCAATTTCTCTGAGTCTCAAGTGATGCTAGATAATATGGATAAAATAAAGTAAGACGACAATACATATACAATGTCCAAAAGCTAAATTAAATCTGCTTTTTTTTGCATGTGGTTTGAATTTAACAAATAAAAGATGAACAATAGTAAAGTAAGTTATGATAGAGCTGCAGCATGATATAAATCTCATTCTAGAAGATAATAAATCAATTTAGCCTACATTTACTGCAAAAGGAAAAATAAAAACACCATTTCCATCTGGGGGTTGCCGTACACGCAGGTGCCAAAACTCAAAAACAAACAGCTGAAATTTTCTCCAAACACAAGGACGATGTTTGAACTGCAGACGCCAAGAGAGGCCGACAGGCTCTGTTTTCTTGTGATCAAAGAATAATCATTTTATGATCTTGGCAGAATGAGCTTTGTTCTCAGCTTTCACATGAGCTCTGTTTTCTTGTGGACTCACAATAACAATCTTGTGATCCCAACAGAACCTAAACTGTAATTAGATGATTATCAGATAGAAACACATTCGGATTTGTCTGATGTGGTGATCGTCTATAAGCAGACGGCGTGCAGCGATTTCTGCCACTTATGCTGTCACTCATTTTGACACGTTATTAAGTTGCTACAAACACACAAATACCCTTCAATACTGTCATATTAATACATGATGGGGGTTACTGTTACTGTCACCAAATGGCATAAATTAAGCTGTAATATTTCTATAACACTCCTATAATGTAGGTTAGCTTACAATATGACGACTTCAGATGAAACATATTATTTCTGGCTGATTGTTTTTCATGCCAACATTGTGGTCAAACACCTTCATGTCATTACAAGACAACAGCAAGCTGCTATAACAATAAAACAAACACAGTAGATGTATAAATTGTGTTGACTATAATCTAGGAGGCAAGATATTTAAATGCTGTATACACACTTTTTAAAACAGCTTTCCTTGATTTAACTGCTAGAAGGATGGAAAAGTTCAATTTAGATGTCAAGATAATTATAATTATTAGAAAATGGTGAATTATTACAGAATATAACCATTTCCTCTGAAATAATTACTTCTTGCTACAAGTCAAATAGAAAAAGCAGCATGTCAATCTTCCTACTAAAATATCTGCAAAATTTTAAAGTTTTTTCTAATAAATACACTGATTGTGTTTTAAGTCAATTGTTCCAGCTTTTTCAAAGTGCAAATTTTTAAAAAAGCCTAAAATTTATAATAGAAATTGAAGATGAAGTCAGTAGCAGGTGATGCCAATTCTGACACCTGACATACCTGCAGGTCTGAGCTGAAGGTCAGTGGGGCGCTCACAGTTTGACTTTAATTGGGGGTTTCACATGGCAGTAAAGAAAAGAAAAAACAAACAAACAAATCCCTTCTTTCTTTTAATCTGTGGCTTGCTCAGACCTTGATGTTAATGCGTGATAACAAAGTGAGGCTTATCAGTGAGGTCGACCGGTCAGTTGAAGCTGAAGATTTACGAGGGTCTCATCTCATCTCAAGCTCACCCCCCTCCCCACCATCATCCCAACTAAATGGGAACCCGAACAAAGATTTTTTTGGGGCGGCTTCGACACTCCTTGTTCAGTCCTTACATCGCAGGGCTGGGTACCATGTCCCAATTCAGAAATAGCTGCTTGTTATCATCCCTCTGATCTTCTGAGGACAGTTGCACAGGCTGTTGGGACTGTGCGAGAGAAGTGTGGGTGAAAAACAAGGGCGCTAATGATCTTGGAGAGATTTTAGAGAGGGAGAGTGGATTCAGTGCTGCGCTGCGCTGATGAAACTGGGTTAACTGCTGTTCAAAAAGAACGGTCTCGTTTGGACTGACTCTGCGTCCCAGTGCGGGTCCGGTGGGCCGGGGAGGGGCCGCTCTTAACCTCTTAACCTAATACAGGCCTAACAAGGGCGGACATTTTCAGCTCCCAGCATGCTTAGGATTCTCCGTCCCTAAAGGTAGGCACATGTGGTTTGTCAGATTTGCAGAAATATACACAAACATAAGCTCAGTGTACTTTCTTTAAGAGCACGTTACGTGTTTTCCATGTACTCTCTCTGTGACCTTGGAACCCCACATATCCAGTAATGTTCGCTGAGGTAAATAAAATATTAACCAAGCCGCAAATATTTACAGATGAGTCCAATGACCTTACAAATCGGCATCAATAATTCCAGGGGGCTTTATGATTCAGTTTGAAAGAGGTAGACTTAGATTTGTGTGCTGGTAAAAGCTGTCAAAACCGTCGCTGGTAAGAAATTATAGTGATGGCAACGTGACCTTAAGTCCATTTAACTGACAGTTTTAATTTTGTGGGATCAATCAAACAGAAACCGAACCTGTTGTTATGGTTGAAAACAAACCCACGCCTGTCTTTTGTGAGCAAAATGGATTTTTCACACAGTCTTACTATTATTAAAATGGGATGTATTGTTTAGAAACTGTCATTGCAAAATAAAAAAAATAAAAAATAAATAAAAAACAGGTAGAAAGTGCATGTCAGGTTTGCAATCAGGACACCGCGTCTGTGATGCCAGTCAGTCGATACGTAACACCTCCGCTCCTCTCAACCAGACGCTTATATAACAAAGTTCACCATTTGTAAGAGAGAAAACATACAGATATAAACAGTAAAGCCGTGGCAGTAAACACTGAAGATACCCTATGACCGGGATGGGAAGGTCCACAGAAAGTTTTCCTGAAAACTCTGTTTGTTCTGACAGTTTGAAGGTCACCGCAATAAACTGAGACTTCCTATGTTGGACATATGTGATATTCCAGTTCCATTAATATCATTTGGTGTTTGTTGTTTTCTTTATTTCACTGTTTGTGAAGGGTCCTGTGACTGTTCTTTCAGCCTGTCAAACAAAGTCCAAAAGGTGGTCCTGGCACAAGGTAAACAACAGCTCAGCGGGGCAAATAGAGGCGGGGCGGATGGTGACCGTATCCTCATGGGTGATTGGATGAGGTGGCTCTTTAAAAAACTGGATCGCGCTGAAGACAGTTTTAGTAAACATTGGTCGAGGAAGAAGAATACACCTTTGCTGCGGTTGATTTGGACGAGTCATGAGTGGATGTCCGTACTTTGAGAAGAGGCATTTGTACGTTCAAATCTCAAGGATTTCTTCCCCCCCTTCCCTGACCCTTTCATCGTTATTTCAAATTCGACTAAATGCAGCCCTCTAACAATTCACAGCTAATCCCGATGATGGGTAAACACCAAGTAACCAAAAGGGCTTCTCTCTCTCTCTCTCTCTCTCCGCACTACAGGTTATTCAAAAACAAGCCTCCCAAAACTGAAGAAGAAGATGATGCCTCTCAGGCAGGGGTTAACAAGGCCAGTAAAGGAGGAATCATCTACGGGGACTATCTGCGGGTAGAAATCACCACCTATCACGCGCACCAGTCTCTGGGCCTGGGTTCTGCAAAGATAAGCCCTGGCATTTTGTCTCTGTTTTCAATTTGTGTGTGTTTTATACGAGTGCTTCGCCTCTTTTCAGCTCGACAAAATAGTCTCGGCTCAGGTGCTGCAGAGTGAAGTCAAGGGTAATAAGATCCACGATGAGCACCTCTTCATTGTCACCCATCAAGGTAAAACTACTACTGGTTTGTAGTGTTTAAGAGCGCTTTTCTACTTGTCTCACAGTTTGTTTTAATCTGATATTTAATCCCTTCTTTGTTTTGGGAAATTTAACCTTGCAGTTTCACAGCGTTCACATTAAAAAACTAAATCTTTTGTGTCTCCCTGGAACACAAAAACATCGTATACACATCGATTTCAACCAAGAACAGTTGTTTTATTTCAAATTTTATTAGGCTGAGTATAAAAGGGTAACTTGTAAAAATGGCTATTTTTTCTGCAATGTAATTATCCCTGACTGCTTTCTGACCTCTCTATTTACATCGCAACATTGTGATAAAATGCTTAAAATGCATTTGTGTTTCATTTCAGCCTACGAACTGTGGTTCAAACAGATTTTGTTTGAGCTTGACTCGGTGCGAGAGATCTTTATCAGCGGACACGTAAGTCATGTTTGTGGAGTGAAAGACCCTCACAGAGGTTATGTAATAGATACATTAACATAACTTAAACACGAAAAATGTATTCTGTATGTATTCTAAGTACAATGTTGACATTTTTGACCAACATAAAAATCACAAAGTGGAACAATTTAAATAAGCTAAATAGTTCATATCACCCTGATCATCATGAAGAAGACTATGATAGTGAGATCTGACAGTATTTCAAAGGAAGTCGCATTGAAAAGGAATTATTTGTCTATTTCGGTTAATCTGGCTTTGGGTGTTCAGTCAGGAAGAAAATAAGACATTTTGTGCATCACCCCAGCTGACGCTCTCAATTAAAATGAAAGCAGCAGTTATAATTTACGGCTCTCTTTTCCAAGTAAGAGACACATGAGGTTGATGAAATAATGATGCAAAAAAATCAAAAACTCTGATTATTTCAATAATGAGATGTACTTTTCTCGAGCCGGTTTATGTATTTACAAGCTTTTCTATGATTAGGAGTGTCTCCTTAAATATTTTATTGTTCCTCCAGGTTAGAGACGAACGCAACATGCTCAAAGTCAACACTCGCATCCACAGGATTGTAATGATCTTCAGACTGCTGGTCGACCAGTTTGCGGTTTTGGAAACAATGACAGCCTTGGACTTTTTTGACTTTAGGTAAGCTCATAAATAACTCCTGGCCCTTTCGCCTTCACCTCTAAAAATTTAATAAGATGCACTCCTCCACGATAGTGCACTCTGTCTGCGTTGTGTGCATGTTTGCTTACGTGTGTGTGTGTGGGTGTGTGTGTGTGTAGGGAATACCTGTCTCCAGCCTCTGGATTTCAAAGTCTTCAGTTTCGACTCTTGGAGAACAAAATCGGGGTCCCGGACAACCAGAGGGTTCCTTACAACAGGCGCCATTACAGGGACAATTTCAAGGGTCATGACAGTGAGATGCTGCTCACGACTGAGCAGGAGCCAACTCTGTTAAAACTGGTCGAGGTACATCTTCCACCCACCACACACATGCACGTGCTTCTTAAATGTAACGAAGAGTAAAAGTTGTAGTATAAATATACAAGTATTAATCATTTAAAATATACATCAATTTATTCTATTGCGCATGTGCATGTGTGTGCTTTGTTTATCTCACCTTTCTCTGGATGGGCTGCTGGATGTTGCCATAAATGTGATCAAACCTTGGGCTGCTCTTCTCAGGAGTGGCTGGAGAGAACTCCTGGCTTGGAGGCAGATGGATTCAATTTCTGGGAAAGGCTGGAAATCAATATATTTGATGGGTTGAATCAGGAGAAGGAGAAAATCGAGGTAAGAGACGACTCCGGCTTTCAGAACAAACTTTCGCTGCTCCCTCAGGAGAGCACTGGTGATTGACAGGAAGTGTATTTTTATTTACGAGGTTTTGTTTTTTTTGTCTTTTGTTGTTGTTTTTTTTTCTTTTTGTAAGAAAATGCCAGATTCGGAGGAGAAAGAGGAACTGATGGCTGAGCTGGTCAAACAGAAAGAGCTGTTCACTTCTCTGTTTGATGAAAAGCGTCACGACCATCTCGTTAGCAAAGGTGAGTGGTTTTCAGAAAAATCCACGATTAATCAAGTGTCATTATAAAGAGTTTGCCAAGGCCTTACATCATTGTGTTTGTGGTTTACACCTTAATCAACAGCGTATCAATTGATCTTTGTATTACTTTCTGAATGGTAGCAGTTAAGCTCTAGGCTTACAAAGCTAAACAAACACAATTATTTTTACTCTAAAAGCCATTTATTTCCAATTTTTCTTACAAGGCGAGAGGCGGCTTTCTTACAAGGCTCTCAAAGGTGCCCTGATGATCTACTTCTACAGGTGTGTGGTTTGTACTGCATGCTTCCCACTACAATTGTGCAATGCTGCTGACAGTGCATCCGTGTTACATCTGCCTCGGCTTTATGTGGTTACACATTTCCGTCTCATAACGTTGACCACAGCTTCACTGGACAGTCAGGGTTTTAACATGTTCAGCGTTAGTTCCCGAGGGAGAGTTACTCATTTATTCTTCCCACCAAACATTGCCGTGTCACAAGGCATCCAAGACCTGTGAAATTTATAGCTGCTGTAAAGCTCTGGCGATTCGGCGGTCTTTCAACACTCGTCTGAGGGTCTATGTCAGATGTAGGAGGTGTGGCAACCACAAGCTCAAGAATCACATGAAATCCACTGGATGGTGATAGTTAATGTGAAAGTTTCGGGGGGGGGGGGCTTACAAAGATTGTGGGCAATGAAAGGTGGTGGCCCCCTTCTTTTTAACCACAGCTGATACGTATAAGGAGTCAATCAGCTAAAATGCAACGGTATTGTTTTACCTTTCAGGGAAGAGCCGAGGTTCCAGGTTCCTTTCCAGCTGCTCACGTCCCTCATGGATATCGACACCCTCATGACAAAATGGAGATGTAAGTGCATCCAGCATACGCTCGCCCATGAAAAACAAAAAAAAGAAAAAAGAAAAAAAGGTGGATGGGGTGAAGCTAATTTCTACTACAAATTGGCTCTTTAATATTTTTTCAAAAGAACAGAGCTGGACCAGACAGGACTTTACAGAGCTAAAGTTAGTTCAGGCAGAGGGAAATCATAACATCGTCTTTGCCTGCTGATCAATCCAACAACCTGTTCCCATGAAATAAATGTTTTATCCACCCACGCCTCGCTTATGTCTAAACAATTTACAGTTCAACTGAAACATGCAGAGCCAAAAACATCGTTCATATCACAAAGGGTACATCTATTTTTTTTCTTTTTGTTTTAGACAATCACGTATGCATGGTGCATCGCATGATTGGCAGCAAAGCCGGCACGGGGGGCTCATCCGGCTACCACTACCTGAGATCTACTGTCAGGTATTGTGTGCTACAAACTTTAACCCAGTGATTAAACACTTTACACTGCAGGTATCTTAAACACTTCAGAGTTAATTTAGATAAGGGCAGGACGCTGCTACTCTGTGCTTATCTAAATTAACCTGTCATACGGTCACTTCTGCCTGACATGCACAAACTACACTTGAAGTGAATTTCAAAAGGAGCTACGGCGATTCTTTATTCAGTATCCGTCAAATTTAAGCAGCAGTCCAACTTACCTTTTGTCCTTCAGAAAGTGCAATTTGTAACAGATGCTTAATTAGATTCTAAGAGTGCATGATTTAAATATTTAATCAATGATTTTCTTTCCCTTCAGTGACCGCTACAAAGTCTTTGTGGATCTGTTCAACCTGGCAACGTTCCTGGTGCCCCGCCACTGGGTGCCCAAGCTAAATCCAAACGTTCACACGTTCCTCTACATGGCCGAGTGCTGCGACAGCTCCTACTGCAGCAGTGAAGACTCGGACTAGAGGGCGTCTCTCAGTCCCAGTCCTGGCTTTGCGTCTTTTCCTCCACTATGACCGACCTCACAAGAGTAAATCCTTTGAGCGGCAGAAAGGTTTCGGCGACAGGGGGGCGTCAAAATATGCAGAGAAACCGCATTTCATTGAGAAGACACACGATGTTTCAGTGCTGTGAGCTCAGACATGCATGACATCAGACTGAAGTACCTGTGAAAACCCACACATTGAAAAATTGTGTGTCTTCTTTAGAAATGAGAACAGTCTTCAAAGCATCCAGGTTTTTCATGAAACACTCAAATACTACATAGGATGATGAAGGAAACAGTAAGATGGCATTTCTAAGCATCTTTCAGGTAAAAGTAGTGGGTGTTTTTCCAGTTAAAAAGCGGGGAACAGTGCAGATTTAGGCAAAAACATTTGACACCATGACGGTATTATTCATTTGGATTTAAATATATCTACTTTCCTAGAATGTAAAAAATATATAAATGCAAAGCAAGGTGAAAAAAGTCTTTTTCTTTTTCTCTCATTGTGACATTATAAGCTGGCTGAATATGCCTAGATGTTTTTAGTGTAGAATAAGAAAGCAAACTGGGTGTTCATTAGTTAGGTTATCAGCAGCACCAAGGTTCATACGTCAGAAACTTTGTATCTGACCCTGAATAAACTAAACAGCTAAATTAGAATATTTTACTCTAATCTCGGCCAGTCACAAAGTGCAACAGATGGCTCCTTGGTAACATTAGCTTAGGTGTTTATTCCACACCATTATGTAAATTCACAGACTGACCTGGGGGCAAACGGATCAGTGAGAGCAGCGATCAACCACGTGGGGGTGATGGGTTTTTACAAACGCATCATAATTCATGTCAGCATGGGGAAAATATCGACAGCGGAGCCTTTTCAGACTATTAGGGTGTGATTTAGGTGTGAAAAGGAGCATGCAAGCTGACATTTCACCTCTGTGCAAACAACATTTTAAATAGAAGAATATATGTGAAGTTATAAAATATTAACCATAAAAAATGTACATAATGTTAATAATATGTAATACTGTATTTTGTATAGTATGCTATATGGTTTTAATTTAATTTTATGTATTTATGCAGCAATTGATGTGATCTCTGTATAGATACACTTATGAGCCAAATCAAATATAGTATGTATCTTTCTTATGTATTTAATAAGATACATTTTTTGTACAGTGCATGTTCTTATTATGAAGGTTTTGCAGTGTTGTGTGTGTTGATCGCTCAGGTATGATCCAACATTTACCAGCATATAAAGTGATTTATTGTTTTGTTTTTGTGATGTAAATTTCAATAAAAAAAACATTTATTTAAAGTGACATGATGGCAAGCAGATTATTTAAATTTTGTCAGCGGTGAAGGCACGCACAGTCACTCACGCCAACACGTACAATGACAGAGACAAAAATATACACGTCTCATCAAAGAATAACTGCTGCCACAGAATCTGCAATACCTGGGAAGAGAGAGGGAGAGAGAGAAAAAAACTTGTATTACTCCCCGAGGGGATAGTGGGCACAGCGACGTACAGACAGCAAAGTAGGAAGGAAATATAAACAGAAAATGACAAGAGGCAAAGATCACACTTACCACAAACATTGCCACCGATCTTTATGTAAACATAGCCCTCGTTCCCCCATGACGTTCCCCAGGAGTTCTGCACAATCCAGTATGGAATATCCCCTAATACAGATAACGTATATTTGACTTTAATTATTTACAGACTAAGGGGGCACAAGGTATATATTTGTACATGTGTGTACTATAGCTGCAACCACCACTGACTGTTATATAATCACACATAGTCTTGTGTAATGCTCAGAAAAGAACAGTGTGTGTTAAATAATTCATGTTAAAAAAACATAAAATACAGATGTGTGTGAACTACATCAGGAAATAAACAGTGAGGTAGCTGTGATAGCAGTCTGACAATATATAGCTGCTGTTAAGACGGCACCTTTTTTGTTCAAATTCAACATTTCACAAACACTGAAACATGTTTTAAATATGACATACAAAGAGGTCAGAATAATCAGAACCTCTGTACTTAGAAATCCTCTACCATGATGTAAAGAAGTGCACACAAAGTGCACACTCGCTGTTCACCGTGGGTGTAATATTCTGAAAATCTGAATATATATACTTCTTATAATAGAAATCTAAATTGAATGTTGGGGCTCGATGATAAGCTTAATGGCTTGTTAAAATATTTTTTTCTCTCTGGCTCCTTTTGTTTTTAGCACTTAATTAGGGAGGGTGAAACGCTCTGCTCTGTTGAAGCGGCAATTTGTGATTAAGACCGATTTAGACCGGCCTATTTTCACCTAAAAGTCCCGCCTGCAGCGTTAATTTACTTTCACAGGCCCCAGGGTTGCAAACTGTTCTTGACCTAAGGAGGTAAGTGTTAGCTCAAATCAAATTTAAACTCCCTGCTTTATTTCTTGAATTATGGCCTATTCCCGGGCCAGTGTAGTGACAGCATGTACCACTAGTGTCGTATCCAACAATCAGGACGGCATGGTTGGACCATTGGCTGGAGCAGTGGTGCTGGATGATCCCACCCAGGTAATCCTGCCAGCTGACAGCGTCCACGATAGCAGCCAAAGGACCGCGCTCTACCAGCTGACCCATCATGGCCTCCTCTTTACCACTGAGGAAGAATGACAGACAGCTTTTGTTTTTTTTTTAAATTCCACACCATTTATCTGTGGATCAACATCACCTCCCTCCATTCCCTTTTTTTCCTCTCATTCACCCAATCACCGTGTTCATTTCTGGCCAGCTACTGCATTTTTTTTTTCATTTATAAAATTGGTCGTTCCCTCACTCTCACTGTTGCACATATGCACGCACCCTCTGAAACCCCACCTTGTCCCTCCACCAGATGATTCCACACCGGGGAGAGCTGTGATTCCCTCCCATGCCAGGCTCGTGACATATGGCCCACGGAGTCCAGCTCTGTGCCAAAACTGTACTGAATGAAAGTCATTTTACACCCCCGTTCATGGTGAGGTGAGGTCTTGTCTTGTTGAAACTTTATGATGCTGTTTTTCTTTTGCTGTGCAGCAATAAAGATCTGGCTTATGAGTCCCTTAACCAGAAGGTTAGGACATCTCCATGACCCCCTCAGTCTCCACCCTGCAAACGTGCCTGATTCCTGCCTGATGTAGTAAATGATCCAGTACTTTGACCTCCTGGAAGGACGGACCAGGTCAAAAGGCAAATTTGTTGTGACAGTGACATGTTTGAATATTATTGAGTCCTCACTTTGTTTTAGAATCATTTAAAAATATCTGATTTTATCAATATTCCCGATCCAAGCTGCGCGCAAGGACAAGACCCAAACAAATAGCGAGACAAGAACATTCTACATCAGGTTGGCAAATTGGAAAGTGTGTTTACTCTACTCCATTGCAATTAAAACATCACCTCTGACAGACTATGCTGGTTGTAGCTATGATAGCAATAAAAAGAAAATAACAGGCATTACGAATGCATGAGTGGGAGTCACAGTCCTGTTCAATATTAGATAAAGAAGATCCGATTCGCTTTAACTCACAGTAACTCTGGGACAGTTATTTTGGCACAGAGTAAAGAACCTCCGTGCTACTGAGCAATCCAATCTGTGTTGACACAGTAAACACTGTGGTCTATCATTGCACAGGACTGTCTCCTCCGTCCTTGGTTCTATGTGATTTTGTGTAAATATAGTGTTAATTTTTAGCCTTTATGGCTTATAGACAACTAGCAAAAATGTGTCTTTTACCTGAAGTCATGTGCAGTAAAATTCTTCACAGCAACACCAGCATGTGACGGGGAGAAAAAATGACAAATTCCTGTCTTGGCCTTGTAGGAATACTCTGACTGAGGCACCAATTTCACTCTGGTCTGAAAAGAAAATAGTTTCAGTAAGTGTGTTCTCTGAATACAAAATATCCATTCATCTTCTTTATTAAAAGGATTCTGGCACAGGCTGTTTCCTGATTTATGTTTGACTATAGAGGAGTATCTTATTTAGTTCACTGCCACTACATAAAACATCTATGTGGTCAAAATACATGAGAATAATACCTCATTTTAAAAGGTGAAAATTTAAAAGAGTATTACTTCATCTCACTACAGGTCTACATCATCATCCATTACTTTTTGGACACAGAAATATTCACTCTCTTCTACATATATTGGAAGTCGATGTGTATTCAACCTTTGTGATCATTGTACATCATTTAGGGAGCATCTGTTAAAAGACATATGTCGACATACTTGCTTTAACCATTTCAGAGCCCCGACTGGAGATCCTCCATTGCAGCCACTGTTTTGGTAGGAGCAGTCTACAACCTCCTGCACACTGAGCTGCGTGAGCTGCGAGCCACCAATAGCGTGGACGGACTGCATGGCGCCAACCACACTAAACGCCCAACAACTCCCACACTGCAAAGGTAAAGATGACAGGAATTTAGGAAAAGCAAACTAAAAAGGAAAGGTTAAAAAATAAGACTGATCCTAACTCTGTTTTGTCATAATTATGTTACATCTTATACCCAGAAGGAGAAACTGTCATACTGCTTCTCCTCATCAACAGAGTCAACGCCTCACAAAAGGAACCTTCAGCTGGATAAAGATTTCAATTCTGTTGAATTATGGTCTCTGCATCTCTGCCGGTCAAGTAACTGTTGTAATTCATCATTTAGGAAAACACTGTCAGAGATATATTAGCACATAATTTTGATGTAAGTTCAAATTGTGGTCAAAGACCTGACTCATACATTAATGGTTTTGGAGCTAAATTCAGTATATTTAAGGGCCTTTCAATCAGGGATCTACGGCAAGTGTAGCTGTTGTACATGTTGATGAGATGAGATGAGATGAGATGATTTGTCTAGTCTGACTGATCTGTAACTAATTGCTTTCTGCTGCCATCTACTGACAGAAACACCTCAGGTTTACTGTGTCTTAAGGAAAATCTTCATTTCTGCAAAGGTTAATACATTTAAAGTCAGAGATGATTTGAGATATTTTGATGGTAGAAGATGTAACTTCACGCCTGATATAGATCACACTGCTGTCTTGTCTTTTTTAAGAGTAAATATACAGCATTTCATGTAAGAGCGCATTCTGACCTGTAAAACATTTGCACAGCAATCTCATTCTCCAAACGGCATCCGACTGTGCTCGGTTCACTTGCTCAGCGTAAATTCCCACAAATGTGATGAAAACCCGAGATCTCTGTGTAAAAATCCAATATTTCGTTGCTCAATGTGGTTCCATGGCTTACAATCAATACTGAAACCAAAATCAGTCATTATTGCTTGGACTGGAGATAAGTATGCGCTGAGTATATAAAATATTAGGACCATCTGTTGCCTCCTTTAAAGCTATGAAATGCGCTTGAGTCATAAAATTGGAATCAAGATGAGGGAAAACTGGATCAGGGAAAATTTATGAGATGTGAGTGGCTTGATGTTTTGTGCATGGTACCGCATTGTGTTTTCTGTCTATCCAACTATCTATCTATCCATCCATCTCTCTATCTGCTGTGCCAGGGCAGGTCCACACATGGACTGAGCGGGAGAGAAATTAAATCTGGCTTGAAAAACTGCAGCAGGGCAACGCGACAGGCGAGTGTGGTCATGTACTCTCCCTGGAGTGCTAAGCTTTACCTGGATTTCGGCACAACATGAGCTATCGTGTTGACTTTAACCTGCATGGGCTACATCTCTCCCTTATGACAACAGTTTTACAGTGAAAATATCGCCCCCGTTGGCAAATTGACAGACATACTAAAGAGATAAAGGACAAAGGGAGCAGAGGGTGAGGACAGGCAACGGCTCCATCTCACTAACCCTCTCCCTGTCTTTGTCCCCGGGTTCAATCTGCTCTCTTAGCAAAGGTCACTTTTAATGGCTTAGTTTATCATTTTCCAAATGCTTTTCCTTAGCCATTATTAAAGTCCCTCTCCGCTCAAAAAACGCAGTTTGCTTACTGTTACCTCACTTGGATGTTTGACCTTCACTGTGCAGAATGATGCATGTGCTGAGTTTGACACCAGAGGGCTGTTTTCACATTCACCAGATGAAAGAGGGGTGAGGGGGGCTTTCCCCGGTGCTCATCTTGAAGGTGTAAAAAGTTTGTGCACGTCCTATCATGATTTTTTTAATATCAAATCAAAATCAAAACAAAATCAATCAATCTGTGTGATGTGGACCCGTCAAGCTTCCATGCCATCTCGTGTCAGCCAGTTCAACTTTTTAAATAAAATAAATAGAGATTCATCCCTGGAAATATCTCTCACTGGACATCACAAAATGTATGTCTACTAAGAAATTGAAAAAGAAAAACAAGCCAAGGCCTACATACCCATTTTGACTGAATCATTTGGGGACTTACCCTAACCCGAGATATTATGGGCACTTTATATGTGCTTTGGTTACCCACCTCTTTGTTAAATTTGATCTGATTGCTTCATTTTTTATACAATTATGTGCCATAATATAGATATTAATTAGTTTGAACGTCACCAAGCTTGTGTCCCTGTGCTGACAATATGTTCATGCCTATATATCCATCATCTGTTTGTGTAAATTTACTGCTTGTTGGTTCTGGACCGGTGCCACCACTCC
>JAOXYL010000065.1:5958851-5975926 GCA_028564955.1 Terapon puta
TATGTTCATGCCTATATATCCATCATCTGTTTGTGTAAATTTACTGCTTGTTGGTTCTGGACCGGTGCCACCACTCCTTTGTCCCTCCAGTCAAATTTGGCTGGGAGCCCCTGTGTTTTCAGTCCAGAGAAGACAGGAGCTCTCTCTGCACTTGCTCGCAGGTAAATATCTGCGGATAACAGACACAGTTCAAAGTCAGTGCTGGATACAAAGACGCGTGTGAAATAATGACTGTGCAGATTCAGCTCAGTCATCCAGTTCCACAGGTAAGATGCTCAGTGAGTTTAAAACAATCCACTGATCAGACTTTAAATAAATGAAAATATTTCACCAAATGAAGTTTGAATACATGGTCCAGGATATTAAATGTACAAAGACAGGGTATAAGTGCGTGATGTAATTCTGAAGACTATTTGTGTATAACACAAGATGTGGCAAATGTTGAGCCTGCCTTTGAACTCCCGCTGTGACAGATCAGAGAATTGGTTGAGGCCATATTTGGCGGACTGTGGCCCTGTGGAGAAGGAGTTCAGGTATGCATGCCGCTTTGTAGCATCCTGCAATGACAAAAATGACACACTGGATTTAGTTAACTTAACTCAAGGGGCAGCAAAATGTAGGCAGCTAAAATCACCCAAATTTGTTGTTTAATAAGACGTTCATGCATAAATACTGAAAAGATGAAGAACATCAACCAATAAAAACAGACCAGGTGGAGAGCGGATTTATTTTTTCTTTGACTTTCATAAGTGAATCAGAAATCAACCAACAATTTATCTACATCCCAGAAAGTGATTTCTAACCATTTGTGGAAATGAAATAGGTAGATTTTACTGTATTTATCCCTCACTTGAGTATTTACATTTTATGCTACTGTATTTCAAAAGCAAATCCACTATATTTGTCCAACATACTGTATGATACTACATCACTCTGCAGATTTAAACAGAATAACACGCTATAACTATAATTTATAATATCCAGTGATATAATATATAATATAAATTGCCAGTTTATTAGATACACCTACATTAAATTACCATAATGTTTACTCATTGTTTGGACCCTGCTAAAGATAAATTAGTGCCACAGAAGCAGAGAGGTTTAGAAGACGCACTAAGTAATGTCTTTTAATGGAAGTATTTATTGAAAGAGTGCCAACACTTTCAGTAAATACACTAGCAACAGGAGCTCAAGATTTTTTATTCACTTGGCAATGAAATTCTGAATGATCTGACAATGCTCAAAAATAGACAATAGTAAAATTTCAATATAAAGGAACAGAATATAGCATACAATATAATAATATAAATATAAAATAGAACAAAAATAGAAATATAACAGAAATAGTGGCTGGTGTAATGAAGTTATAAATGGAGCTGTACTGGTGAAGTTTGAGTAGAGATGAGAGGGATTGAGCCCGAGGCCTCATATCAACACCAAACTTCATTTTAATTTGTAAGAAAATTATTAACAATATTTCTCTTCAATCATAGTCCCACCTAACTAAAGTGTAATCTGAAAGCAGAACAAAAACCTATTAGTACTTTCTAAACTACTACTTTGTCTTCTGAGTACTTCTCCCACTGACATATCTTAAATCTAAATCTTTATTTAAAACAGTTTCTAACCATTTCAACCAAAACGCTTCCTGTTTCGTCACGTGAGTGGGCGTGACCTAATTTGACGTTTAAGTTTGTGTCAGAAGTTTTGGGGGGTTTTTTTTCTTTATTTTTTTCCTGAGTGCCTCTCTCCTCCTGACTCTCCTCCTCTCCTACCTGGAAATGGAGATTTCGGCGGTGAAACTCGTCGCTGTTGACCTCATATTTGCGGTCAAAGTGCTCCCTGAACCAGTCGAAACGAGCCGCGGAGACGTTGAGTCGGACCGAGCTCACGCAGTGACTCCGCGGGGGGGACGAGAGGGAGCAAAACACCGCGGCGACGGCTAAAAAGTGATGGCTGACCGTCATCTGTCCGAGAGATGTCGCTTAAATACATTCAGAGATTTAAAAAAGGGGGAAGTAAATAAAAACTGATGTTCACGGAAAAGGTGAGAGAGGAAACCTTTTGGCGCATGCGCAGTGATCATGATGCGCCTCCTTGGAAACAGAAAGTAAAGTAACATTAAGGGGGAGGGGGGTATTATTGATACAAACAATGTATAAATATGTAATTGAATTATTAATATGTAAAATTAGAGTGAAAATAAAATGCATTACAACTTAAGATTTGGCACTGCTAGTTTGTTGCTTGTGTCATTTTATCTCATTTATCTTGACCAAAATAATCATTAGTTACAAAAGTGAATACATTTTTTAAAAAGCCAACTTATCTGAAATTAAACACTATCAGGATTTCAAATGCAAACAGTAAAACTATATATTTTTAACTAATTTATACAGAATTAAATATTGTCATGTTATAGTTTATGCCATAAAAAAAGTATTTTATGTCTTATTTGCAAGTGTAACAGGTGTCACTGTATGTAAAATGTTGTTTGTGTAACTTGTGAACACACACACACACACACACACACACACTCATATTGTGCACTAACCTTGCAGTAGTTGCTCCCCTCGCACAGTGGCAGCTGCAGAGCATTTTTTTTTTCCAGCCCGAGCGTTGTCAGGAGCAGCAGACCAGTCAGTGCACTGGGAGGAAAAGTAGGCTACTGTTGTGCTTTTCGGAGTGGCATCTGATCCTGCCCTCATCATAACCAAAGCCCCTCTGTAACGTGCCGGAGGAGATGACAGTCCCAGCAGAGGAACTCACCAACAAGCCCTTCGCGGCACAGTTGTCCAATGTTTACTTCAGCATCTTGGCACTGTTCTGCTTCAAGCTCTTCGTTAAGATTTCCCTCAACTTGCTGGCATACTTCTACATTGTCCGTGGGAACCGTAAAGAGGCTGCCAGGATATCAGCGGAGTTCTATGATTATGGTCAACAACACAGTGAGTACTTTGAGAAAGAAAAAAAAAACCCTTAAGGAGTTTTCATTTTAGCATAACAGTGTGTGTATGTGTGTTAAAGTCAGATTCGGTGTCAAATATAACCACAGTGCGCCAAACAACACGTTTGACCTCAGCTGGAAGAGGTCACAGGTAGCAAATATTAATATAGTTTCCTTTTAAATCAAAGTTAAAGTACATCTCGCTCACACGCACACACACACACAGCTACACACGCACTCACAATTTCCGTGTTTACATATGAGCTATAAATACTGCAACACTAATCCAATGAGCAGAAGAGCCATTAACTGTATTCACATTAATACATACTGTAGATATAAATGAGGGCCTACGTTTCTTTCATTAGCTTAATAGCTACTTATAAATCCTCAACAGTACATTCAATATTAAACGGAGACACTGTAGGCTGGCAGCTCTTATTCTCTAATGTATTAATAGAACACACAGTCATGATACCCCCTCCCCTCCCGTCCTCTGCACCCCCCCCAACCCACCAACACCACCGCACACCCCAGCCCCCATCCTGCCCTAGTTTCCATTCCCAGCTATGCGGTGCACCCGCTCACTCTCCGACAGCAACCAAAACAACACATCCACATTCTCTGGGACAGGCGGTTCGAAGGCACATTCTGGGGGAAAAGAGGGACACGACGACAACATAATCTGTATCTATCATTCAAGGGGATGTTTAATTTAAAGCGGACCCACTCCCTTGGAATACCAATTAGCCTGAGCTCGGGGTATTAGTCACAGCCCTGTAGATATGGTCTTCCTTGTAAGAAATCTGATGGGTCTTTTCTACCAGTATTTCAAATTAATGTCAGTCAAGGAAAATAGGCTGCATGACTGAAAGAGCTGGATGGTAAACATTAGGTCGATTACTTGCTTATAAAATATGATTGAAATGGTGGGAGACGATGAGAACGTGTGGAACGCGTCAGCTGTTATTCTGGACATCGACTCAGGTGTGCTTAATGAGATTTTTTTTTTTTTCCCCTGCCAAATTTCTCTTTCTCAAGCTGATTTTAATTTGTCATGTGAATGGAGTGTGAATGTGCTGAGGCTGTCGCAGAAGGACTTCTCAAGCACCGTTAGTCTCATAATGATATGCCGCTCCACGCCTGAACTCTTAGAAGATGAAGACACGGCCCGAAAGGTTAAAATGTAAACATACTGAGACGATGAATTTATGAAACCGGGTTTGTGTGGTTGGGATTTCATTGAGCAGCTGTAATTAACAGTAGCAGTGGGGGAGTTATCCTATTATAGGACATTATGAAAAAGCAACATGTGAGAGGACAAAAATATAAGGGAAGGTACAAAAAACTAGACATAAAACCTTTTTTTTTCGCCTGTACATCTTTCTTCATTTTTAATCTTCTATTATATTCATTCAACATAGAGTAATAGGTATTTTACCAAATTTGCAAGCTTCTTACTTAAACTCGTAAATGGCTGCATTATGAGGTATTTAATGAATCTATTATTTTATGCAGATATCTATTATATGCCATTATTACTCCAGAGAAGATAGAATATTAAGAACTTGTAGCTATTATCTTCTTGTGCTGTTGGTAACTTGGGATTTGAGGCCTGTTCTGCTGGTGCAATTATGGTAAATGACTTTGGATAAGAGCATTAGCCCTAATGACAATAATAATAAATGTAAATGGAAGTAATAGCTGAATTCTCATTGTCGCTGCAGGGTCCTGGGCGGACCGCTCACCCCTCCACGATGCTGCGAGTCAGGGCCGCCTCCTGGCTCTGAGGACCCTCATTTTACAGGTGAGGAGAGCAAAACCCTCCCCACAACCCCCCCCAAAAGGGAGAGGTTCACGTGCACCTCCTCGTGTGTGCCCGCGGGGTCTGTTCGAAACTGTCCCTTGTGCAATTAAATGTGTGTCCGTGCCTTTGTGGACTCCCACTTTTGATGTTAAAAAAGGTTTGAATAAAAGTAAGGCCTCAGTGGGGTTATCTGGGATTACCTGTAATTATCTAATCGCTGATTTCCAACAAAGATGTTTCATTAAATCTGTCCTCTTTTAGCCTTCAGTACTAAGTTTTTGGAATTCCTGCAGTGAAGGCTTCAGTTTGTTATGAGAAAATGCCTCTCTTTAACTGTGAATAACACTGTCTATTTTGACCTTGGTTGATTAAACTTATAATTAAAGACTAATATTTAACAGGGGCATGACATTGTTGCTAAAGCCGCAGAAAGCAGTGCTTCCTCTTGGCCATTACTGGTTGCTCGCCCTTCTGCTGTTGCTAAGATTGTAAATTACAAAAGGCAGGAAAGTGGGCGAAATGTCTGCAGCGTCAACATCTGGCTATTAATATTAAATGTTGTGTTTTAAGTAAATGTCAGGTGAAACGCTGACATGTTTGTGTAAGCTCACAGGACCATGACTAACTTAGATAATACAGCACTAAAACATGAAGGACAATGAATAAATCTGCATTGCTATAAACCAGAGTAACCGTAATATAATAACCAACAGTATCAGAGGGGGTCGACAGCATTGCTGATCAATGTCAAAGATTAATACATGGGAAACTGGGAGGGGGAATATCCTTTTGCCACTCGCTTTTCCCAGCTGCTCACAGACTGAGGAGCGGGCGACAACAGAGCAAGTCGTCTCAGCTACAAAGCTGACAAAGCCTTGTTCTTAACTCAGACGGGCTCATGACAAAGCTGCGATATCATTACAGTGTTTTACACGGTGATTTGTCAGCTCTTTACCAGAACCCTTTTGGATTTGCACTTTAATTAGCAAGCTTATTCATCTCGGCTGTTCAAATGCGACTGTAATGTATAGTTTGTCAACTGCTGACAACCATAACTGAGGAGGACGGGTGTGTTTCAGGAAAAGCAGATAAGCTTTATTGATGTCCCTGCAGTTCCTGCTGTTCGCCAATAGAGGTTGACAAAGGTCACGTATTGCTTAATGAGTCCTGTAACATCTAAATGTCTCGTGGCTGTTTGATTCTGTTCCCAGGGTCACAGTGTAAATGTCCTGACTATAGACCACGTCACACCCCTTCATGAGGCCTGCGTCGGAGACCACGTCGCCTGTGCCAGAGCTCTCATTGACGCGGGAGCGAATGTAAGTCGCACGTTGGCCTTTAATGTCGCCGTGCCGCACAGGTCAAATGCAATTTCCATTGGCTGGGGAAAATGTGGGTTGGAGTAACAAATGAGCAACACTTTTTTTTGTTCTTCTACAGTACAGCTATTAAGTTGTTGTTCACCCTTCAACTGTTCCCCCAGGCTGTTGCTATTAGTCAACCTGCACCGCTAAAGAAGACCTAAAAATAACATTTAAAAAAACAAAACAAAACAAAAAAACTCCAGTGTGTTTACAGGTCAACGCTTCTACAATTGATGGAGTCACCCCTCTGTTCAACGCCTGTACAGTGGGCAGTGTGGCATGCACTGAAATTCTTTTAGAAAATGGAGCAAAGCCCCAGAGTCTCATATACCATCCCTCTCCAATCCACGAGGCCACGAGCAAAGGTATACTGCAGCGAAATATTCTGCATGTGTGACAAAATGCACAACAGGTAGATTACAAATTACTTTTTTAATGTAATATTGTACATCTAAATAGTGTTGTGTGGTAGGTACCTGTCACAGGTAAGTTCAGGATCACGGCAAATATTTTATGCGCTTAATCAATAGTAGTTTGGTGTTTATCTTTTGATATCTTGACATTACATTACATTACTTTTTATGTAACAAGAACCAATTGAATCCCTCCAGCTGTACTAATTATAGCTTACACTAGATCAAGACTGTCTTTCAGCCTATATTTGTGTCCTTCGCTGTGCTATAAAGTACTTTCTAAGAGACCTGTGCCGAGAAAAAACACTTTAAAAATAAATCCCAACGTGACCCCAGCAGACAGCTTGGAGAATTACCTCGCATTGTCACTTACTGATTACCGTCGTCATGCTCCATTACTTCCAGGTCATTACGGTTGTGTGGAGGCTCTGGTGACTTGGGGGGCAGATGTGGACATGGACATTCCTCACCTGGGCACAGCGCTCTATACAGCCTGCGTCTGCCAAGAGCTGGAGTGTGCCAGGAAACTCCTGAGGGAAGGTCAGCTCGCGGCACAGTGTGGATCTTTACGTCTCCGTACAGACAGGCACATGTCCTGCGTCAACGCACAGATTGTGAAATGAACGCGCAAACACACAAGTGCTCAGAAAAAGCAGAAAAACAGTCACATAAAACCCCTAAATGATCATTTGAAGTGAGCAGCTCTTTAACAAACATTTGCTTGGCCTTGTGTTTTTGTGTTTTCATTACTCCTGATTAAAGACATAATTGGAAATGACATGACACCACAAGCATTTCTAGCACAGCAGCAATAAAAGCTTCATTTCCTTTGTCAGTTATGTAAATCATCCAGGTAATGGTAAAAACAGCAGCAGTAGGAGTTAGTCTGTCAGTGTTTTTTCCTGCCTCCAATTGGTAAAAGTCTATCTGGAGATCATATAAGCACAATTCAATCAAAGCCAAAGCCATGTTTTTACTGATAATAGGCTCGCTGATGGAGGCACTTCACATGGGGTAATTTGAGCGTGGAGCGCCGCAGTGTCCACGTGCAGCTGACTGATCACATTTTCAAGCTATTTGTACGCTCATATTGCTTGTTACCTTTGATTGAAAGTAGCAAGTTCACATCCATCCTCCCAGAGCTGCTGAAAGCCATTTCTGGGAAATGGAGGAAATTGCTATGTAGACAAGGGCCGCCGAGGGAAGGCAAGCACATAAAAAAAAAAAAAAAAAGGAAATACAGTCACAAAGTCACCTCACCATTACAATGAACACATGCTGATTATATTTAACAGCTGGTGAATCTGATTGTTGAAGTATTTCTAAGTGGACTGCGTCTTGAATGGATAATCAAGGTGTCCTGCATACAGGTGCAAATGTGCAGAAAGGCAAATCCCTGGATTCGCCTTTGCATGCAGCTGCGGAAAAAGACTGCACGGCCGTAGTGAAGCTGCTGCTGGACTTTGGCGCAGACATCAACGCCAGAAACACAGAGTTTCAGAGGCCAGTGGACGTGGCTCCACCCAGCAGTCTAACAGAGGGCTTCCTGCTGCTCTACGAAGGTACAACAACACCCGGGTCTTGTTTTATTGAATGACTAATGTCTGGTATTTTTGTGTCTGCGTTTGAAATCTCCATCAACAGCTCCAAAAACTATTCCATGCACAAGCTTCTATGAGATTTAATTGTCCCATTTTTCGTAGCTACACCACGTCTGCTGAGCCAGCTGTGTCGTCAGTGCATCAGGGACTGCGTCGGCCGCGACAGACTCCACCTTCTCTCCCACCTTCCCCTGCCCAACAGGCTCAGGAACTACCTGCAGTACCAGTGACAGACGGAGCAAATCAAATCAACCGTCTGCCCGAGCGGGACTTACAGAGAGAGAGAAGCCCTCGACACAAAGAGCACATCGACTCCTCGAAACCTTCCTACCTTTACATTTTTTAGCTACCAGCCAAAGCAGTGAGAGCAATTAATTGAAATTAGTCACAGAGCACACACTGAGTAGCTGACAGTACCAAGCTGTGTTGAGCTGGCCTGCGTCCCATAGATTGTGGACCCGGATGAATTTAAAGCAGTGGGTTTCTAAAAGAAAGAAAAAGCTTACAGGCTTAGCCTTCACTGGATTAATTACGGTTTAAAAAATTATGGTTTAATAAATAAAATATTATCTACAATTCAGGTTTGCCGTATTTAGAAGATGCCTTATTGATGTTAGATATGTCTACCAGAGAGTGATGCACTTTGAAGAAAGATTGTAATGTCATATAAATGTGTATCTGTGAATGAGTACTCAGAATTTTGAATTTGATATATAATGTATTGCACACTACTAGATGATTAAAAGAGTTTTGAAACCTGGTGTTACACATAAGTCTGGTAATTCATGCTGTCTGACTCTGAGGTGCAGTGGGAGGATTAGTTATTGGAAAAAAAAATGCTGAAAACAAAAATAGCTGACAAGCTTGAATAACTGAGTACTGACAACTGGGGGGAGGACGGGGGCGGCTGACCTCAAATGGAAACCATGAGCAGGTGGAGCAGCAAGTGATTGTTTCTACTGCAGACTATGAAGATGTGGACTGCAATTAAATAAAGCTCCTAAGGCATTAGGAATAAACTCATTCTCTATAAATAAAGGAGCAGTGTGATGTAACATTTTATTTTAATGAGCTGAGTTTTCAATTTTGATTTTTTTCATTTAATCCTTTTACAGTTCCAGGTCTATATTATATTAATTTAACTGTGTGTTTCATTATGTCTTATTTTAATTTATTTTTGCACATTTTTTTCATTTATAATCGTGTCTGGTAAAAACCTGCACACCTACTGTGTGCGTGTGCGTGAGGTCTCGTCGCCATGGAAACGTAAACACAAAGAGTGCGGAGCGTCAAACGCAGGCTCGGCGCGTCTCCCAGAGGAAAGTGGGATTATTAGGGACTTTCGCTACCTACGGTTTCATGTACTTGTCATGTAGACGGATCGTTTAGCTGCAGGTGTCCTCAGGCTCAGAGCAGCATGTCTCCCACACGCGCAGGACTGCAGAGGGAGGTGGTGAAATGGCTGCAGAGCCTCGACCTGTCGTTTTATCCCAACAACGTGCGCAGGTAAATACTGAGTCAGGGGATGGAAACCGGATTATTGTAGTTAAAAAGTCCGTTTTATTTAATTATTTATTTATTTATTTATTCATTTTACATGTACTTAGCATAAATTAACATCCAGTGTCAAACTGATTTGGGGGGATTAAGATCATTTAGCAAGTTTACTAACTAGTAAATACAGTTTGGTAATAATACCTAGCTAGTTATCTATGTTTAATGTGAGGTACACGTTGAAACTTTAGTGCAGCTAAAATGTAGTTTAGCTAAATAGCAAAAGTTTTATCCAGCTTTACCTTATAGCTGCACATCTGACTAGCTGTGCTTTCATTTATCAACCCTAATCCCTTAATCTGTCAGAATGAATATTAATAATCTTGGAATCTTGGTCAGGTTAATTGCTCCATAGCCTTTTTGATTAAGTGCCATTTAAGGTCATGATAACCTCAAAAAGGCCTCATGGAGTTAAAGTGAAGTAAAACCACCTGACACAGAAGCAGAGGAACATCAGCACTTTGCCAAGACAACAACATGGTTAAAGTGGATTTAAGTGGCAGAGTAAATACACTCAGTCTCCTCTATCTACTTTTCATTTCCAGAGATTTTTCCAATGGTTACCTTGTGGCAGAGATATTTTCTCGTTATTACCCCCAAGATTTCCCAGTGCATTCATATGACAGAGGAACATCGCTGCTTGCCAAACAGAAGAACTGGAGCCAGATAGACAGAGTAAGAGAGAGGGGGGGTAATCTGCAAATATGATGAGCAGGGAAGAAATGTCCCTTTGTTCACTTCAGGTGGTTTAAAAGCATCTCAAGGTACAATATGGCATTTAATAGTGTGTAATGTTTCTCTTCACATGCATACACTCTAATTTGCTTTTAGGTGATGCTGCTCAAGCTGCCAGCAAACAACAGATATCAAATTATCACCTAATTACTAAAACACACTACTGACTGATTAAGAGTGATTAAATAAGTGTTATTGTCCCAGTCTTTACACAAGGTGAATCTGCACCTTATGAAGGAGCTCGTTGATGCGACCATCCACTGCAAACCAGGAGCAGCCGAGATGTTGGTGCAGGAGGTTTATCTGGTTTTAACGAACCAGAGGTAAGGATTAATTGGGAGCAGAACAGGAAGTGAACAAAACTCGAAGTAGATTTAAAGATTCCTCAACTACTTTCTGTCTTTAAACAGATATAAAACAATAATTGAGTTTCATGTTTGTGTGGGTAATGTCAGTGAGGCATCTACAGCATCCTAATTTTTACAGTTTCGTTTGTTGGTGTGTTAGAAATATGTCAGTAAAGTATTCAAGATTATGTGCGTTTAGCTCATGTGCCCCCAGTGTTGATGCATTGTTTTGTTTGTGTTTGAGTTTTGAGACACTACGGTGTATTAACAGTTATTTAATTCCCTTTATTTTCATGTCATTTAATTCATCATTCATGTTGCTGGAAAGATCAGGAACAATTCACTTATATTGCTAAAAACATTTAAGAAAAAAGACCATGTGCACTATAAATAAATAAAAACAAAAACTTTAGCGATAAAATAAAATAGACTTAAAAATTATATGAAATAGATGAAACAGGGAAATACTTTTGAATCACAAGGTGCAAGTATTGAACAGTGCAATTAAGCGAGATTCTTATTCCACACAGTCACTGTATTATATCAGTATCCTTTTATACTTAGTGTGCATATTAATCAAGTACATCAGGGTCATAAAGATATGTGAGTAACAACAGATGGGCAGTAAACAACAACTATCAACATCCCACTACATGGCTTCTAGCTTCTGGCACTTGAACCCCAATCAGTTGGTACACTAGTAAAAATCATATTCACAAATCATATAACGGTAGCTTCCTGTAGGTATTTTAATCAAACCTCCCTCTTTAGTATTGAGGGTGTTCGGCACTCAGAGTTGGACTTTACTGACCAAGAGTACCAGCAGCTTCTGCCCACGGTGGCCCGCTCCACGGCCTCCACTGCCATCAAGAACAACCTCCGGATCAGCGAGATCATGGCCGAACCGAACATCAGCACAAACCAGAGGAAGGCCGAAATCATCCTCCAGAGACACCTGGAGCAAAAGGCTGCAGAGAGGCTCCTCGACCCCGGTGAGGCTCCCAGAGGTGACAGTGAACTGATATATAAGGTGCTATTATAACTTTTCCCTTTGGTTCCAATCACAGTAGATCATAATCCCCTTATGCACTGGGCTTCATTATGACTGCAAAGAGTTGCATCACTGAGGCTAACATTAAGTTAAGATTCTTAATCAAATGAATAATATGAAATTAGATATAAGAGTTTAATAACATATGTGAAATTTCTCCTAATGTGACAGAGTGCAGCCGATTTCAACTATTTCTTTGGTTTGGTGACAGGTCGTTTTAAAATGAAGCGTAATCCGGGTCAGCTGGCTGCCAAACATCTTGAGCCACCCGGCTGCGGTGACGAGTGCCGTGACAGCCATTCGTCTGGAGGCACGACATCAAGTAAGTGTCAAGTCCTGTATTCTCTCCTTAGTGAGCAGTGATTTTGTAAATGTGTTCAGCTGCATCACTTGAGAATAACATATCCTAATGTTTTGGGCAAACAGTGTCATTTTTACTTTAAGACTCTATTTAATAAAGAATAAGGAAGGCCTATAACAGGTCTTAATTCATATGAATTAATCCTGTATATTACTCTGTTTTAGTACTTTTTTTCCCAGGGTGCTAAATTACCTTTCAGACATATTTGATTCAGTGATGTAAAAGTCCATGGAGCTGCACTTAACCAATGCATTTTCCTTTTTCTGTTATATTAGAGTCATGCTCCTCGTCAACATGGAGTGGAGCTGTTGTTTCCTTTAAGGAGATAAAGGTGCGGCAGCCTGTCCGACGCTCCCTCGTTAACTATTAAAGGAACTGGATGAAGACGTGCGCTCTGCTGTTGTATTGTGTGACTCATATACGTTATGTGATGTGTTTTTTTTCCCAATTATTCAAATCATGGCCTACTTCTGAAGTATTTACTGCAGTATAATTAGTACTGAAACACAGATGATGTCACCGTTTGTTATAGCTTATGTAAGGTAACTGGTCTTCTACCATCCTGTTTGGGTAATGTCTGTTTATACCAGAAGGTGGCAGCATTGAGTCATGGGCAGCGCTCTCCCCCCGCCCTTTTTTTTATATCAATGGTTTTTGAGACTAAAAGCCCCTGCTGCAGGTATACCATTGACAAAAAAGGAAATAAACCAGAGTATGCAGCAGCTGGCCTGACTGCTCATCTGTTTACGTCGTCCACCGTGCACAGATCAGTCAGATGCGGTTCCTGAGGTCCGACGCCCATCGCTGAACACGCGTCTTCTCCCCTTTAACATCACTGCGGCAACAGACCTGTTTCTCAATCTGCATTCTAAGAAATGATCAGCAACATGCCAAATCCTGATAAATTCATACTGTAGCTCATTACATTCACTGATGGGCGTCTCTTTATATAACTGTTCCTGATAACTGACTCCTCCATTGGTTTTCTAGATTTGAGGAATAACTTGTCTCTTTGACATGCAGATATGTTTGTGTTGTTTCTTATTTAATCATTAACGATTGATTTTATATCCCTTGGTTGAATAAACGTCTGCACTAACAAGGACTGGAGTGTCTATTTTTAGGAATACCGAGCGGTGAATCGGGTGTCTCGGCTTTCAAAAAAGTGTTGATGACGAAAGGCTAAAGATTCTGTGAATAGGTCGCCGGGTGGTTGCCTTTGACAACATGAATTAAATGTGCGGACTCGTTTTCATGTGCCACCTACGGCACAGGGAGAGAGGGGTTTTTGTTTTGCAGGAAACATAAATCCCAAACCCGTGATAATGATGGTGTGGCTCAGTTCCTCGCTTCACTTTTGAAAAATGTGTCAGAAAGAGACGGTGAGTGGGCGTTTTAAGTCACTCGCTTCCTGCTGTTCTTATCCTACTCAAGTTCTAAGCATCTCGAGAGCCGCCCAAGGACTGTGCTCGTCTTTCTTTTAAAGTTTTCTCCTCTGGTTGCGACATTACCCAGTCCTGTATTTCAGCTAGAAAACTAGTATCTAATTTTAATATGACTGATGGATTCCTTAACAAACATCCCAGTGTGTCGGCGTTAATGCCACCATATGTTGTGCCCTTTAAGTGGATCACATCAGGGCTATGTCTCACCACCTTATCTGTGCACACTGTACACGCTAATGAGTGTTGATGAGTGAAGTTGCCACCCTGACAGAGACATTTTGAGCCCGCCGGCACAGTAAACATTTCATCCCTCGGCTGAATAATTTAGTTGTCGCGAGCCAGTTACAGGAGAGTAATTCAGCTCGTGCTCTGATGCTTAAGGTGAAACAGCAGCTTATTACGACCTAATGTATGCATGATATATTCATCTTTGACAAACAAATGTACAAATGAAGATAAACTCATCATCTGTACTCATTTGCAGATTTTCTTTATCCTTAGTCTTACTCAGCTGATACTGTCATCATTTTGAAATTATGGACTTGTCTAATGGCGTAATATTAAATTATGTCACCAGTTTTGCTGTATGGTTACTGCTAGTGCTAAATCTAACACAGAGTTCATGACTGTAATTAATCATATATGAACCAAATCTTCAATGTACAGTTTTTTACCTGTACTGACTGACAGGGGAAGTGATTCGCTCAGACATGTGTTAATAACATACGAACCTGAAGTGGATAGTGCTACGGACTGTAGATTTCTAACTCTTTTAATCCACACTGACTTTCTGAAGAACCACGAGGATACATCCGTGATGATGTGCCACAACACTGCCTCTTTGAAAATGATATCGTCGTCTCCTTTGCGAGTTTATCTCAAGTCGAGGGACGTTGTAGAGATCTTTTCCTGGTGCCGAAGCTATTCAAATTCACTTAGACTGAGATCACTCTGTTGGGCCCAAATCTCCAAGCACTCGTGGATGCTGGGTGTACAGTACAATTGAGCTGTGAAGCTAGTGAAAAACGGATGACAGGATGATAAGTGTTTCTGGCTGACTGCCTGGCTCCTCATGTGGTCTGAGAGCCTGAGCCTTCAGCAGAGAGATGGGACAATGCTGTAATGATATGATCTCTGCAGCCTCAACAGATTATTAGCTACAGATGACGGGGAGATTTATCGCAGCCATACTGACACTGGAATTTGACTCTTTAAACTGTTGTGGCTGAGAGCAGTGAAATCAACATGTAAACACGCTGTTGAAATGTTACGCTTTCTAAAAAAAGAATCGATCCATTTATCTATGATGAGTAAGAGCGGATGACTGAAATTTGAGAATAAAACTACCACAAAAATCCTATAATGCATCTCCATGGAAGCAGCCCATCTTTTTCTCCATGGTAGTCAATGGCTGCTAAGGGCTCTTTCCTTGCCTCCCTCAGTGAGCTGTAAAAACCTGACCTCCTTAATCTTTCAGTGTCTTTTGATTTCCCTCAGCTTGACTGGGCGTGAACACACATCAGCACTTAAGGCAAAGAGCGCTGTCGCCTGTTGATCTCTGCGGGCGCTCGGAGATGAGCGTCGGAATTTGGATTTTCAGCGTCGAAGCCTCATGTTTGGCTGCTTTGGTTTATACTGAGGATACCAGATTGCGGAGGTAGATAGCACATCAATGCAAAGTAATAAATGCGCTAAAAAAAACAAAAAAAAAAACGGGGAGCTTTGATATATTCTTTTCACAATGTGTGATAAATTATACTGCAAACACTGATAATGATAAGTGCGATGGACTGCTTTACATAGAAAGCACTGGCCAGGGTTACAGGGTGTTTATATTTATTCTACATCCACACGCCTCTCCTACTGAACAATATCTAGGGCCTAGTTGCTATAGCAACTAGCAAGCCCATACTGGAGAGCGACCAGGAGACATTAATAAGCTTACTGTGAGCTTCTTTGGCTCCTTCTGTTGGTCATGAACACAGGCAGGGGCTGTAGAATTTCAAGCTGTACGTGCATGCGTTTAAAAAAATAAATAAACAAATAAATATATACACACACACGGGTATATATAGATATATATATATATATATATATATATATATATATATATATATATATATGTGTATGTATATATGAATATATGAACACACATTCATTCATTCAAGACAGCGTTTGTGATGGAAATCTGACATGTCAGGCAACTGATGTTAGAGACTGAGGATGCCTAAAACGCCCTAAGAAAGTGTTTCACCATCTGCCGATTTTTCCTATTGGCACCGTGGTACCACAGTGTGAAGGAAGCTCTAGTGGCGAAGGCGAGGGGATGCAGCAGGAGGAGGGGAGGGGGTCATTGCCTTGTTGGAGGCGCAGACAGGGACATGACTCGCCGACGAGGGGTAGGGTGGGGTGGGGGGAGTATTGTGATCCTTTGTAAGGATTCCCCTGGAAAAAAAAAAAAAAAAAACGCCCTCCCCCCATTCCCCCACAGCAAATCTCCCACCCCTATTAACAAAGCCACGGTAAGCTAGTGTGTGGCCATGTTATCCAGGCCAAGGGTGGGGCAGTCTGTGTGCCTCATATCTTGGCATGTGTACAAATGTGTGAAAAGGTGCTTGCATGTTAGATTCCAGTATCTGTATGTATTTATTCTGTGTCCACTAATGACCTGCTTTTATTTACATATTTTCAATTTGGTTACAATGCATTAGTCTCGTGCAAGCTGCTGGCCCCTGTTGTTCTTAATTTGCAAAATCCCAGGGGAATAAAGCTAATTAAGTGCAAATGAGTGTTTTTTTATGTGCCAAATGCAAACAACACCACTTATACAAAATATTAAAACATTATTCATTTGATGAGAACATAATTCAGCCTTCACTGTGAGATTTCATTACCACCGTTTACAGCTTTTTTTTTTAAATCATATGCATTATAAATATTTACTGAATACTGAAAGCAATACTTATGTAAAATATGAATTTAGATCAGAAATGTTAAATAAAAATGAAAAAAACAGTAGTCAGAGAACACAGAGGGCTTTTGGTGAACTTCCTATTTCTTAAGAAATGATTCAGTAAGCCAAATGTATTTCAGCAACCTGACTTTATCAGGTGACTGAGCAGAAGAATAGAGGAGCTCAGGGGCTTCTGTACAGTGAAAGAAAATGACCACAAAGCCCTTCGCATGCGAGAAAACAGCACTGCTCTCCCTCAAGAGGACTGAGCAAACCTACTAGAATTAGACTCACAATAGAAAGGGCACTGGCAACAGGAAGGCACGTTAAAGTAAAAATACAGCATAAGACAAAGGCAGTGTTTCACATCCACAGCAAGAAGAGAATCATACTGCCCAGCATTTACATGGTTTAGTAATCATAGTGCACAGAATATCTGGTGATCTAGGTGGTCGTATCTCTAATGAAAATGTACACGAAAGTAACAATTAAGC
>JAOXYL010000065.1:5976026-6029364 GCA_028564955.1 Terapon puta
AGATAGATAGATAGAAGTGAAACATTAAATGCATCAGTCAATTGTTAGATCAATCTTGGTTAGTTTTACAGAAACTGCAAACATTGCTCTGATTCCTCCTTACTGTCAGGGTGAAACAAAGTTAACTGGATTCTGTCTAATAAATATATCTGTTCAAGCATCTACTGAAATGGACTGTTTCACTCTCTGTTTGGAAATTGCACAACTTAGCCATCAAGTATGTTTTCAACCATGGGTTGACCAAAATAAACAACTATATTTCAGATTTTTTTTATTGACCAGACAAATACGCTTCATTCTAGAGAGTGACACGAAGAGGGAGGGAAGGAGATCCGGGATCTGAGCTGGGAGGAGAGTCCAAAGTGGACCTGGACCAAAGTGGCAGACAGACCAACCAATCAGACACACCACCTCACAAAAACTGCAATCCCTCATGCTTGCATGGATAATAAAAAGCTAAGTTGCTAAATTAAAACAGAGGTACTTAGTGGACGCAGTAGACCATTTGGCTGGACAATATGCTACAGTGGGGTGATTAAATTATTAATCAAAGATGTGAATTAAGCAGTTAAATATTAATAAAGCATTATAAACATCAATAAATTATTATATTCATTTGGAGACATTAGCGTAATTACAATAAACAATGGCCAAAATAAAGATGACGGTGCTGTTCTTCTAAAAGGCCAAGACCAGGATCAAGATAGATCAAGGTAAGGTAAGATTACTTTAAATACATTTAGTCACCTTCCATAAACTTATCAGAACCAGCCTAATTGCTAAATTAGTCATTCCATTTGTTAGATCCCTTACTGGTCTTTCCATGCACCAATCCATCCATGTATTATTTACAACCTTTTTAATTCACTGTGTTTACTTGTATGATCAGAAGCCTTCACTCGCCTCCTCCCTGATTGCTTTCCACTTCTCTGCTGCAGCAGAAGCTGAATTTCCCCACAGGGATCATTAAAGTTTCATCTAATCCACCTGTCTGATCATCCATCCATACACCCATCTGTCCATAAGTCCAATCCAAGTCAGATCGTATTTATACAGCACATTTCATCCCACAGAAGTTTAATGTACCTCAATGATTCAGATTATTCTTCTATGCCTCCCATCTTTCAAACCATCCCTAAATTTGTAATTGATCTTTATCAGTGTGAGGTAATGGTCATGATATGAGTGATTAGCTCTTTCGCATTATCTTCATAACCGGAATATTACGTTTGTTAAGAAGGCTTCTTGTACAGTGTAGAAACAATTAAAACAGTTAACCCATGGCTTAATAAATATTTCCAAGAATGTTGTGTCCTGGAGGAATAAGGAAAAGTACCAACCTCCTGGCTGTAGAAATAGTTTCACAAACAGCATGAACAGTAAAATGTCAACCCATAACAGCCCACATAATCCTTGACTTTAAATCTTGAAATCACCAAAAGTGGGCAACAATTTGCTTATGCAGTGTTTGTGTACACATAAAGTGTGAATTTACATGATAAGAATCCAATGACACCTCCTTGGTGATTGTATAATTGAATCTGTATGACTAATAAGATTAGGAGAATCCCATTTTGAAATCAGATGTCCCCCTCCCTTATTTAAGAAGAGTTAATGCAGTAGAGTCACTGCCGCGGGGGGCGACAGGCTTAACCATTCTGTCTGAGATCCAGGGGTGTTTAGGGTGGGCCGGGCACGTAATGGTGACCCACAATCGCGAACACCCCCGTCTAAAGATGATGTAGTCAGAATGTCTCGATTCACTGCTCAGTCTCTACTCCAGTGGTGCATTCAGTGTTTTAATTCTGCATTTTTCATACGCCTGCCTCTTCGACTGCACCCCCTCTCCGTCACACATGCACTTTCCTGACTACCATAGAGACCACCCTCTGCTCCATCCAGCCCCCCTACTCCCCCCCGCCTCCTCCTCCTCCTCCTCCACCAGGGACCAAGGAGGTTTTCAGCACTTGCCACGGCAGCTCGCGATGGACAGCACCACAAAGACTCAGTGATCCCTCTCACTGCTCGGACGCGTTGACAGAAACCACAGCTGACAGGCAATCTCGGCGTTCTGCAGGGACGTCTAGAGAGAGTGAAAAAGTGAGACAGACAGAAAGAAAGCGGAAGTGCTTTGTGGACTAACCCTTGAAAATAAATAAGGTTTCGAACCTGCAACACAAACAGGCATTTCCAAAGCCCTTGTTGCTCTAAAACCAGAACCAGCACAATGGAAGAGGACATGGATGAGGGGCAGACCCAGAAAGGTAAGAAAGTATTTGTTTGCATGTTTGGGTAGATTTTCCTTAAGTAAATCTGACATGGGAGTTTTTTTCTGTGTGTCAGCGGTGCCTCCGAGACAAATATTAGCCTTTCCCCTTCTGAATAGGAGAGCAGCTGTTTGGGGTAATTCCTTTGTCCATTGAGTGTCAGCACTCCACTGAAGGGTGCACGTCTATATGTGTTGTTTGGGTAGTCAGAGGGGTGTGAACTGCTTCAGCGAGGGATGCACCGTCTTTGTTTGCCTGATGAGGCTTTCATGCCTGTCGTGACGGCTGAGGGGGAAACACGAAGAGGAGAACCAAACCAAGCTTCTGCACTCATTAATCCATCAGCTTTCAGGTTCTTTCCTTTGTGTCCAATTATCCAAATGTTGTACCTCGCAATGATGCTTTGCAGCACTCGGTGTTTATTTGATGCAGAAGCTGGGGTTTCGTTCGTTGGGGATTTAAAAGAGGCAGTGTTTGCTTTGTGCAAAGTGGAATTTCTATTTATACTTCACATAGCCCCCCCCACCCATCACCACCACCTTTTCTCTGCATGAATGATTCAGTGTATGCTCAGGAACCACAAAAGCAAGAGTGAGTGTATTTTTGTTTACCGCAACATTTCGAATAAAGACGTTGCCTCTAAAGCAGTCCTGAAATGACACACGAGCAGAACGGGCAGGATGCCGTTGTCGTGTACTGTAGAACACACCTTTATCTCTGTCTCCCTCGGCTCACTCCTTCTCAGATTAACTTCATGTGACAGGCATGGCTTCGTATGTTTGTGTTTCTCTTCCCCTCCCGCCTCTCCTTCCCCTGCAACTGGGCGCTCCTCACAGGCACACACATGAGCTGAAACAGTTGCCATGGCGCTGGCCAAGTGTAGTCATTATCTATTCTCTCTTCACCCACTCCTGCTGATGACATTTCAGCAACACAGGAATAGTTCCCTGTGTCTGAGAATGTGGGAGGGGGAGAGAGACGGAAAGAGGTACAGTCGGACTGACAGAATTTGAGACAGTGACGGCACTGTGAGGGGAGCAGAGATTAAGAGAGTGCAAGAAAGAGAGAGTGAGATGTTTCAAAGGATATAGGAAGCATAATCATCCCCTACAGAGAGAGAATTATGTACATTATGCACATCCAGTGGCTAAGGATAGATGCTATATTGTTCTCTGTTGATGAAAGGGATTGACAAAATTGCTGTGAGATTATTTATGAGGGACAATTTGCAATGTTTGGCGTATGCAGCGCCAACCTTACAGATTTCCATCCAATACTTCTCGGTCGCCATTACTAGGTGTGTACTCAGGCATTCCCGCTCTGAGAGCAAAATCTGTCAGCCTTGGCCACTAACACAAATGTTCACCCAACTGAAAGATGCAGCCATGCAAGCTGTGCATGCATTTCTGTATGCCATGTCCATTCACTTAGGCCAAGCTGACGATATAAAGACGATATAGTCTAAGTGTGCACTCATATGCTACAAGCCACTTAACCCTAAACTTGGCTATATGGCAAACAGTCTCTTTAGAATATCAAACTGTGTAACGTGGAAACTGAGAGCTATAGATTCATTTTGTTTTGGCAGTCAGATTTGGACGACGGAAGTTATTTTAAAAGAGAAATGTTTCTTTTTTTCGCAGATGATGTAATTGTTTTTCTGTCATTGATTAACTTTGATGCTTAAAACTAAGGAAAAATAAAGATTCAAAGGGTTGATTAAAAACCAAACAGCCCACATGTTAATTCAAAATCTCACACACACAATCTTGTTCAGAAGCCTGACAATGTATGCAGACACTGCACTCTGATCTTAATGAATCACTGCCCACTTCACCACAAGCAACAATCAAGTTAATTAATTGATCTGCTTCTAGCAACATCAAAAGTCTTAAGCAGTTTATTCTTTGACATGACCACGACACCAGACAGCATATTAAACATTATAATATATAATAATATTTGAATAATAACATGCACATGAAGTCAAGGCAAGCTTTCAGAGTTGATCAGGTAAGAGATCCTTTTTGTCTGACTGACAGCAATAATATGCTGAAGGAAACACCTGTAGTGAAGGTTGAACAAATTCAAAGTCTGATCGAGGCCAAATAAAAACTAAGGCCTCACCACAGAGGATGTCATGACGAGATGCAGAGCCCATTTCATGGAGGGCTGTGTTTGTTTTCACTAGGTGACATTTCTATTTATTACCAGGCAACAATAAAACTATGACATAACATTTCAGGAGATTTAATGGTTGATGAAGCATGGCAGATACGTTAGATCTAAATAGCAGGGGCTCATCGGTCACCTAACCATGTGGGTCTTTTATCAAATGACTTGAAAACTGTCAGGCCCTCTCCTGGTTATTGAAGGCAGCAGATGATTGAAATGATTGTTCTGATGAGGCATGATGAACAACGAAGCCGTCCTGTCAGATTTTGTTCCATGTCACTTTGATTTCATGCTTACAATTCTGTAAACGTCTGAAATTGTGCAAGAATCATTGCTCATCTCACCAAGAGAGATTAAAGACAAAACCACAAACATCAGCTCTATCATCACACATGATAGAAAAAAAAGCTAATAAATTGCTCAGGATAGCACTAAAACGACAGACTGTCTTCTGTTGGTCTGATATCAGCCCAAAGCAAGCTGCAGTCCATCGAAGATCAACTCCAAAAATGGGCTAAAACACTGAACAGTCAGGCAAAAAACGCCCACAGCAAAACTCATAACATCATTTCTGTCCAGCCATAAAAACTTTAAAAGCTCATGAATGTCATGCAACATTGTTTCGCTATGAGAGGCCCTCTCTGTGCTCAGTTTTAAAGGGACTTTTATTGTCAACTGTGCACTGTATTTGCCATCTATTAGAAATTTATACCATTGCTAAAGGACAACGTAATAAAATTGTGTTGCTGAAAATGCCACACGCTCCACCCAAATAAATTACAAATGGCTACTTCCACCACAGAGGAGGTGTAGGTGTCAATGAGTGCACTCGCAGCACGCTAATGCCCTTCTGTCTTCCTCTTCTGAGGCTGCAAATCTCAGATTATGAGTCAGATGCACCAGGTGGGCACTGCTCACTTCAGCTGCAAGCCAAATGCAGCAGTGCACGCCATGTACCACAAGGGCCATTAGCAACAGGAAGTAAACCAACGCCCCAAAGCTTTAAATGTGAACACGGGGCTGAAATTCTTGAAGTTTTGCAGAGAAGTTATGCAAATGAGCAGGAGACTGGGTAATCACTTTTGAGAATAAACCAAACAACAGTCTTAAGATAGCACACGTTGGTGCTGTTAATTGCCACATAATGGAAAAACTGAGAAAGGCACACCTGTTAGCATTTCCTGAGCCAAGAACCCACTCTGCAAGGCATCGCTCGTCCTTCTGTTTGATCAGTTTGATCAGGATACTAACTTGGCAAGCTGTTACATGATGAAAATCTCATTGATGTATTTTGACACTCTACATAAAACAACAGAATTTTTGAGGACATGGCATGGCATGACATGGCTGAAACACAACAGGCACATTGCACAGTGATACAACTGAGTTTTGCTTTATTTTTTTGATGATTCATAAGGTTTCATGAACTCAAAATTTAAAATAAAAAAATCCAATTAAAATGTATTTATTTGTTTAAAGCCCAAAATCACAAACATTGTTTGCCTCAGAGGGTTTTATAATCTGTACAGTTGTGACACCCTCTGTCCTTAAACCCTCAAACCGGGTCAGGAAAAACTTAAAAAAAAAAAAAAAAAACCTTTATGGGGAAAAAGAAAAAACCTGAGAGCCACAGATGAGGGATCCCAAATTTAACACATAACACTGGTTTATATGTATGCAGGACCACGGTCAATTCTTCATTATATAGAGGGTATATTATTATTGATTATTGATTTTTTTGAGGGTATTATTCATTTGTGTGACAACCATTGACATATCACAGGGTTTTTCATCTTGTTTTTATTTTTTCTTCACTGCCTTGAGAAGCCTCTAACCCTGAAAGAATTAAATTGGTGCTCCCTTCAATTGACCGTTTGCCTCCCATGATGGCGTGAATGCCGTTTCCAAGGCTATACCGCTCTGACATAACAGCTTCGGCTCAGACCTCTGGTCATGCTACAGCACATAAGCGCTCTCACTCCCCGTCTCTCCCTCCTTTCTCTTGCTCGCTCATTGTTTTGAATCCTAACCTGCCCCGGCGCAGAAGTAGTCGGGGGAGTTCCACCAATTGTTCTTCGGGGCTATAAGCAGAGAACATCTTAGGGTTTTCTTATTGTTCTCGACAGGAATGACTTTTTGTACAGATTTATGGGTAGAGAATAACAGGTGTTCAGCGATCATCCCAAAGAGCCTGCATGGTTCATAATATTAGCAATAATGTTATCTTAATGTTCAATGAAATTACATGATATTATATGCCATTCAACATTACAGTGGTTTTGAATGGTCCTTTTCTAATACTAAGACTACAAAATAGATTTGAAGCGTATTTCATGGTGGATGAGTAGATAAAAGGTCTTCTCATTGTTTAGGCTCATTTCCAGACATACAGATGCATTTACATTGTCGTATAAAAGAGTTAAATTCCAGCTGATATTATATTAATATTATATTTAGGTTAATACTTGAAGACCATAGGCAAAATGTACTGCAACTGTGCAGACTGCTGTCACATACAATCATATGAAGACAGGCTATTATTCTGTTCTATTGTTCAGGAGGTGTGACTTAAATCCCTCCAACGCTCGGTGCTTGCCGCCCATAACATTGGCGATCAAGACATTTAAGCTCGTTTCAACCAGCTGCACGCTTAAGAACGAACAAATTGGAAGTAAAAGCGCGGCCCTTGTGTCCCTTCTCCTGAGTTTTTGACATTTGGCCCTCGGTTCCCGGAGTGAACTTGGCACAGACAAAGGACACATCCCTGCTCATCAGTCACGCAGTCGCGCTCAGACTCCTCCATCTCTAAGTGAAAAAGAAAGAGAGGAAATCAGTGGTTGAGCTTTTGGACCTGGCCTGTAACGTCCTTTTCGCCCAGAGGGGTTATCTGCGTAATGTGTCTCATTCACTATTGTCCCACTGAATTTGTTGACATACAGTAAGTGGGTCACGGCTCTGAAGTACCCGGTCTATTCTCAGATTTTGCGCTGCGGTTGACATGGCAACCATACTGGTTGATTAAACATGCGCAGAGGAGATGGGGGCGTGCGGGAGCTGAAAAAAAAAAAAAAAAAAAAAAAAAAAACCTGCTCCCTTCAGGGGAAGGGGGGCCGCGCATTAAATATAGGAAAGCAACGAGACTCGTATACGCCCATTACTCTCAGACTGACACAGACACACCATCCCCCCACTGAGATCTCTCCCTCTCTCTCCAGGACCAGGCTCACTGCCACCCCACCCCCCACACAAAACTACTCTGGTAACAAGGACCTAATAACTGCTAGCTGAATGCACAAAAACTGAGTCTGATTGGATGTCTTGCGGTGTAAGTGAAATCAACATGCGCCAGACACAAAATGAGATTATCATTCTCTTTTCCGTCAACCCCCTTCATTTAATTTTGTTCATTTCCTCCTCTCTCGCTGCATCTTATTAATTCTCTCTGTGGCTGTAACTGCATAAAAAGCAAAGCCCAATGTTTCCATATGACTTCAAAAAGAAAGGAGATTTTAATTAGGGATGCACAAACAAAGATAGACAATCAGTACAGTCCAGTATCATTTTAAAATAATTATTTGGCATCCGCATAATGTTATTTTGATGATCAATATTCTGCTGGAATTAGCACTTTTATGCTATTCTAGTCTAGGAATATTTAACAGAAAAATAAACATCACCATGAAAAGACAGCCACTGGGCCAAACATAGCTGAAGCACTGAAGATGGCTTTGGATTTAAAGACACTGAAGCTCAGTTTGACATTTTGCGCTGCATCAAACAAACGCTTTCATTACAACCGTGAGGTCGAGCAGAGTGTCTGCCCAGGCACTGTCTGGACACACCCCCCTCCACGAATACGAATAGGGAACGGGGATTTAGATTATTTTGCTCATCTGTGCATCTCGACTGTCACAAAAACATGATTAAGGCTTCCACAAATTGCCATGCGATAAACCTTTGTGTAAAATTAAGCTCAGTGTTATTTACCGACTGATACAGTATATATCACAGCCACAGCTGAGCCAATTTGAATGAGTCGCTGCTAATAAAAGTATGAAATACTCTTGTGTCTGAAAAAGACAGAATAAGTCTCTACCACTAATCATGAAATGACAGGTGAACAAACCAAAACCCAGCTAGTCAGGAAGTGTAATTATGCACACTAAAGGCTCCATGCAGAGAAGTTATACTTTCAGCTTGACAGAACATGCTGGGAGTGAAATAAAATCATAATATCAGGATTACTAAAGATTAATACTGGAGATTTCTGAGACCTTTGAGTACACTGGAGTCAAATGTTCCACCTCTTGTCTAACAAAAAAAAAAGCTAGGTCCTAAGTATATTGACCGCTTCAATCAGTGTGCACTGAACCTGACCTGCTGTTGGCTGGTAAAATCAGGATAAAATACAAATGTAAATACAGGGAAACTGATGAACTTCGGAAAATACAGAAAAGAAAATGTGATTATCAATATGCACAAACGACATCTAACCCATTGGCGCCTTAGAAAGGGCAGCAAATCCTTGGTTAATTAACCTCAACTGTCTCCCTGATGTTCGAGTCATGTTTTCTTTGAAGGGCGTCATTTAGCTCTAAGCATTATTTAAGGATAACCTCATCCCTCATGTGAGTGTTGACTGGGTCAGTGAGAGTGTATGTATGTGTGTGTGTGTGTGTCCCTTTTGCCTGTCGGATATGACACCGACAGATGGAGGAGAAGTAGGAGGTGGGAGGGGCCTTGGGAGGGGGTCATCCTTTCCCTTTGTATTACGGAGACGCCTTCTGTTGATTGGGCCGCAGTGTTTGGGGTCATGTAGGCTTTTTTTTTTTTCTCTTCTTCCCGAAAACAGAGGCTTTTTTGTGTGGAGGATAAAATATCTGAAACACTACCATCTCCTGAAATCCTGCCTCTTTGTTCAAAATTCATTAGACTAATCCTGGTGTTGCCAGATTTTCAATTTTGGCAGTGAAACTCATTTGATTAACGCTCAGTGGAAAGAATATCTTTTGTTGTTTGTTCCTCTCAGATGCGCACAGGGAACTAAAAATCCTTTAAATCCAAGTTTTACTTTGAAATAATGATCAGTGTTTTAAAAATAATTTGATCCTCATGAACCTTTGGGATAGTCTCCAGACTATAATTATGTAAAAAAAAAAAAAAAGAAAAGAAAAAAAATTCAGTGAGTAATTCTTCTGTTCTGCTCTGAAAACAGTAACTTGCAAAGTCAATAATACAAGAATAGATTCAAATTGTCTTCAGCTTGGCCAATATAGAAGCAATGATGAGGACATCATTGCTTCTATTGGTCCATTTAAATCAGCTATGCCAAAGTCAATTAGACCAAATTCCCAAATTTGACTTGCTGTCACGTCAGTCTGTACTTCAAAAGACGAGCGGTGCCTACACCTGTGAGCGAGATCAGTTCAAATACTTGCAACTCCTCATCAAGCAGGGGATCTTTTATTTCCATCGCAGGTAATGTTGGGCAAAGCAGAAAGCATGAATAATGAATGTGAGAGGCTTGTGCTCTGCTGCACTGTGCCGCTTCTAAATTATGGATCAAGCATCCAGAAGCTCCCCGAGTCGGCTCGCACCAACCACTCGCCATTTTTCACCGGCTCCATCTGCAGTCACTTAAGATCAATGAAGAGTTACAGGGAGGAAATGCGAGGATGTGCTGATGTGAGAGGTGGTTTTGTATCACTATATATATCACAGCTGGAGATATAAATCACAGCTAATCAAAAGCAGCTTATCGCAAAAGCCACAAAAGCAATTATAGAACGTCCAGTCACAGTTTCAGTGTGAGATTATTGGGAAAGCACTCGAGAATGGAAGAATAAAAACAAGGAAGATACTGAAGCCTCGACTGAGTATCCACTTTAACATCCACTCTACAGTCATTCACCTTGTTTTTTTTTAGAAACTGAATTCAAATCTTCTATTCAGCAGAAATTTTAACCTACATTTGACAGTCATTTAATTTTGTCCTCCTCCTAACACACCTCTCCTCACTGGATCTGAGGAGTTTCCCCTCCACAAGATTAAAAGCAGACAATCAATAAAACATCACTCTTGTTACATCCACTCACTAATGCTCCCATCTTACCCTGTAACTTCATCTTCAACTGTTTCCATGGAAACAGCGCTTATTTCAGTCAGGTCACGTAGACAACATTATTTTGTTGTAGCTCGCAAACTATTATAATGCAACCCAGTGGCCAGGTCAGTTATTTGAGTCCATAATAAGCAGTGCTGACACCTGACTATTGATTTGCCTGCTGCTGTTCATCAGGGAAAAGTTAAATATATTTTAAATTGAGAGCAGCGAGATGCCAGCTCCAGCTGGTCTAATCTGCGTGCAGAAATGTAAATAATGCAGAGGTAATAAACCTTGATTCAGACCGTGAAATAAATCATTTATATTACCGCTCATCTCCCTTCATGTCGAGCACAAGCTCTGAACATCCACAGCACCAAATTTAACCAGCGTGTCTCAAAGGGGGGGCATGGGGAGGAGAAAAACGACACAAATTTTCTCTAAAAATGAAAACAGTTTGCTCACCGGCGAGGTTGTAATAACTGCTCCAACCTGAGGTGATTTCTGTGGAATTCTTTTAAAACTTTTAAAACTTTTTTTTTTTAACCTTGACTCAGCAAAGAAACAAAAAGGATGAAATGATTGTTGTTTTAAGTTTCCATGTGCTCCATCTGGGTGATCAATAAAAAAAAAAAATTATGAGGCAACAACACCAATCTGTAGTACTTAATCATCTAAACGGTCACTTGTCTGTTTTGCTCTTACTGTGACCCTGAGCACAGGCGGGGTAAATTGGACTACTCTCTCTCATCTTGTCAGGAAACACCTTCATATCTATAAATCCTGCCACTGCCTGCCCCCTGAAACCACAGATAATGAGTCTGAGGGCGAGTGGTGACAGAATCTCTGTATCTTTGTGTCTGTGCTTTGACACTGCACTGCTCATTTATGGTTACATCGGTTTGTTGGGACATGAGTATTTCACTTATTTTCATCCATAAATGGCAAAATACAGTGAATCCGGTGTAATGTCAATGACAGCAGCACATTGGGTTTTTTTTTTAATTATAAGTGATAAAACTGAAAGAAAGTGAGGACATCAAAATGAATGACGAAATAACAATGCAATGAATAATTAACCCACATTTTGTGAACAGTGACAATAATATCCTGCCTTTTAACTCACAACTCGCTATCAAAACTACAGAATCTATTGGACTGAAATTGTAGAACTGAAGCAGTTTTAGTCATCAAGAGGTGGCATCAGTTTTTCTAGTCCTGGCCATTTAAAACCTACCACGGGCTGACAGACGTGAGGTGTGAATTGGTGTGAAACCACCTGGGAGTGGATGTCAGGTGGCACCGTCAGTACCTGATAGTCTAAAGGCATAAAAAGGTGAGGTGTCTCCTGAACTTGGTGTCCCTTTCCCAGGTATTGTCTTACTCCCTTGGGCTGGGAAAACGGGCGTTTTGGAGAAATACAGAGGCGGTGATGATAGAAAAATGTTGTAAGCAGAAAACAGCTGGCAACAGCGAGGTCACTGTGTTTTTTTTTTTATTATGAAACCCTACAGAAAACCCTCCAATCCAGACATGTAGCTCCTGTTTTGAGCCTTGAGAGGTTAAAAATAAAGCATGAAGGCGGAATAGAGATTCTACAGTATAGCACTGGATTACATCAGCGAGGATGCAGATAATCTAGGCGAGGGTCGGAGCTGCACCAAGCGTCTGAGCGCTCGGCACAGCCCAGCAGGCGGACCAGCTACTTGGTATTCCACTCAGGTTTGGAACAGAGTCAGAGGCAGAGAGTTGAGGAGGAGGAGGAGGAGGTAGAGGAGGAGGAGGAGGAGGGATATTTGCTCTGGCTCCTGCTTTGTAACACAGGTGAAGACGGGAGCGAGATAATCACAAAAGAGATGGCGCTAAAAACACCCTTGACAAACGATCATGAATTCTTTTATCTTCCCAACAAAAGACAATGAAAGCTGACTGTGCTGTCATGGAGTCTCTTTTGTGAACGAAGACAGCAGCGCGAACGCAGATGAATTGAATCAGCGGCCATGATGGTGATGTAACTGATCAAGAGGAATTTTCCCTCTCTGTGAACACAGGATTAAATTTCACATGCGTGTATTGATTTGGACAGTTATGTATATTTAAGAAGCAGCTCTCCGTTGTGATACGGGTCCACGGGAAAAGTTGCAGCGTGATTGAGAAAAGGGCTGGGCTTCATGACAAACGTGTCTGTGAGGTTTATATACTGCAATGCACTGCAAAAGCCTATAAAGTCTGGTTTTGTTCAGTGCTTCCACAGGAAATAAACTCCACTTCTGTTGTTGTTACTGTGAGAAATGACTGTCTCAGTACCCCCAAAACACACACACCCCCACACACGCACACAAGCGCAACAGTGAGGCTCATAAATCTAAGCGACTCATACAGACACACTCACATGCACAAGTATTTACAGACTCAGCTTCTCTGAGAGCAATCTGTGAGACAGGAGATTGAAGTTGGAGCCGAGGAGTGATTAGTCACCTTAAGGGCCCCCGGGGACAGGAAGCCGGGCAAAGAAGAATGGGGTTAAAGGTCAGGATCACTATGTAAAGCTCTGGCTGAGTTTTTAAGTGCAGAATAAAATGTCAGCATCCTCTGGAGGGCTGAGCAACCGACAGAGAGAATATGCAGCACGAATCCAGAATACGCTTAAAATGTGAGCCCAGATCACTGCATAGATAAAGAGGAAGTGGCCATTAAATATCTTACTCCATTTTGCGACTTTGAATACTCCAACACGCGAGGCTTAACGAAAATCCACTACCCACATATCAGGCAGAACTGTAGTCCAGATTTGTCAAGTTGTTGTATTTTGTCCCACTGTGCATTCATGCGTGGTTGTCTCCCAATTGTGCTTTGAATGTTTGAGACTCTCAAAAAGTAAATGGCAGTACAACATGCAAATGCATTCACCCATCAGCAAAGTTTGAATTATTTAAAAATATGAAAAATCTAGTCTTACACTGTTTTTCAGTGCATCTGCCAGAAATGTACACCCATCTGCCTTGTTGACTAAAACTGTCTCTTTTTTAATCTCTGTGTGTCTTTAGGATGCCTTGAGTGCTGCATCAAATGCCTGGGTGGGATCCCGTACCCATCTCTCATAGCCACCATCTTGCTGTATGCGGGAGTGGCTCTGTTCTGCGGCTGCGGACATGAGGCCCTGTCCGGCACCGTCACCATCCTCCAGAACTACTTCGAGGTGGTGCGGAGCCCTGTGGATGCTCTGGACGTCTTCACCATGTGAGTAGAAAAAGCATCACAGTGCATTTGAGGGTAACTTAGATGTTGAAGAAAACACTACTGCCACCAAATAACCACATTAAATAAATAAATAAATGGATGAATGAATGAATGAACATGAATCTAATACATGCACTTTGACAAAGCCGCTAATTCCCATTTTATCTATGTTACTAAAGCAAAAGGGTTGAATAACATTGTGTTGTTGTGGATGTTTTCAGTGCTTCTCTTTCCCCTCTCCAGGATTGACATTATCAAGTACGTGATCTACGGCATTGCTTCGGCTTTCTTCGTCTACGGCATCCTGCTGATGGTGGAGGGCTTCTTCACCAGTGGAGCCATCAAAGACCTGTATGGAGACTTCAAGATCACCACCTGTGGACGCTGTGTCAGCGCTTGGGTAGGATGTCTCAGTGCACAGAAACTGTCAAATCTTGCTTCAATTTTGTCATAAATACTGCGCATGTGTTCAGGAATCACTTGATAATCAAACTGTGTAAATGTCAGGTCATTTCCCTTGGAGTTACCCTCAAAGGTTGAGTAGGTGAAAGTAGAGGATTTTATAAAGTGAAAATATGTTCAATTTTGATTAGGTTAAAATAAATGGTCATCAATTGTTACTACTTTAGCCAATTTTGTACACAAGTTCATTTTATACGTAACACATGTAGGAATTGAGAAAGCATGACTAATGAGGCAGCATAAAGTAATTACTGCTTCTGTACACTAAATTATTTGTTGATGAGCATGTGTTTACGTAGATCAAAAGAACAAATCCCTAATAAATTACGTAATGTGCCACAACTGAAGTGCTCTCACATTACATTAAATACATATATCAAAATAATTTCATTATACTGTCATAACAACAATAAAAAAATTAGGAGCACCCTTATATGGAGCATATCAGAGAGCCTGCAGCTATTCTAACAAGATTATCTCTGGGATATAATTGCATAGCAAATTTGAGGCTCCACAGGGAGGCAAAGGAAATGAGCTATGCTGTGGTATTTGTGGTCACTGGGGTCATTAAGTTTCAGTGTGCTAATCTTGTGCCCATGGAAATGTCCAAACCAAAATAAGACTGGTTGGCAGAAATGGGCAAGTGGTGGCTTGGGAACACCTTGTAACCTAAAAAAGGTCACCCATTTGCATCCCTTAAGACCTATGTGTCCTTCCAAAATGCCCTGGAACAAAACAAAAACCCATTCTTCAGTAGTGGCAGTGTATCAGGATGAAGAAAATCAGTCCAATTTGTAATCATTTAACCAGAAAAAAGAGAAAGTTCAATGTTACGCAGTTGACATTAACGTCGTTGACCTGCACAGTACCTAAACGTGATCCTCTGTTGCCCTTGCAGTTCATCATGCTGACATACATCTTCATGCTGGCTTGGCTTGGAGTGACTGCATTCACCTCCCTCCCGGTCTTTATTTATTTCAACATCTGGAATATTTGCCAAAATGCGACCGTGCTGGAGGGGGCCACACTCTGCCTGGACCCGCGCCAGTATGGTAAGGATGGATACCGTCTCCATTTCTTCACCCTCTGCTGCCCATATCTCCACTTTGAACATCTGTGCTGTAAAGTCTGAAATGCTGCCTTTAGCTTTACTTCATGCACAGGTTGTTCTTGGACTCACTCAGCAAAATATCAACTTTACTGACAAAGCAGAGCCCATAGTTTTCTGCTTTGAGGTTACGAACTGATGGACTGTATTTTGGCGTATAACAGTAAATGTTTGCCATTGCACAGGAAATTACATGATTTATTACACATTTCACACCTAATTTGTTTTATTCAACATTCTTTTGTATAAAATTACTTTGTTAAACCCTTTTTAGAAATAAAATACTTCAAATGACCCATTTTGACGATACTGTTAAATTTACAATGTACTGGAGCCAGTTTCCCCTCAAATTACTGTCCCGGAAACATTAATGATCCAGAATAATGTTATGTTAAGCTGAGATAAAGGTCCATCATATCTGTAGCTTATATAGCTGCCTCATTATTTTTAATTAGTGCCACCCCTTTCAGTCCATTAGCCACCGACGGCCGCTTATACTGCCTCCGTGTCAACAACCATTTGTGCTGCCACCATCTTATTGGAGGCCTGTATTTTATCTGCATGTGACATTGTGTACATTAACTCTGTATCATAAAGGTCTAATTGTCTACATAATGTTGCAAACTTCTTTCTGTGGATGATTTATTTAAAGAACAAAAACCCACTATATTTCAGGTATTGTACCAATTGCTGAGGCGAAAACTGTGTGTGCTGGATCCGAGAAATTCTATAAGATGTGTGAATCCAACGAGGTAAGACGAAAGTGTCATCTAAATATCAAACAATGCTAATAATTGTGGATTATATAAGTTCAGAATTTACCAATAAATCAATAAAGAAAAAATATCATGCTGGATAAGTTTCAATGTACAGAAAATCATTTATGCATGATAAACATTATTATAATATCAATAGTTTGCATGTTCAAATGTAAACAACAGCTGAACAATTTTCAAACGTGGCGAACATTTAAGACTCTTTCAAAAGATGTCACGCTGCTCACATGCAACTTCAAGCACAAAGCCACTGCCTAGGTACCCTTAAACATGGCGTTTTATTCAGCTGCTACTCAGAGGCAAATAATAAAAGACAACAGACGCCCCAGATAGCAATAAAAGATCTGCTTTCTTGTCATCTTAGACGATGATGGAACGTAGAGAGGTTACTCACATATGCATTAGTCTAGCAACTAATGTGAGTAACAGCATGTAAACAGAATGTACCTCGACGGCAAACACCAACAATAAATGCTGACTGGGAATATTATAATACATAAAACTCACAGACTACTATTATATTAGCAGACTAAGATAAACAATAATGAATTTTCAGTGTTTAATGTTGGAGAATAAGCACTAACTGACATATACATGCGTTTACTGTTGCATGAATTTATGAATGTAAAGCATTACTGGCAGACAGCCCCCCTTTGTCTTGAAGAGTGATACGTGCTGTGATTTGTTTACAGCTGGACATGACATTCCACCTGTTCATCTGTGCCCTCGCTGGAGCAGGAGCCGCCGTTATTGCTATGGTGAGACACCGATAATACGACCATCTCTTTCTCAAGGGAGGAAAAAAAAAAAATCAAACCATAACTCAAAACGTAACTATCAATCTTTAAAATCAACCACATAACAGAAGAAACCCATTCCTGTGGCATCTATTTTTAAATGCAGATGCAGCAGAAGGCACTTATGCTTTTTCCTTAATTGAAGCAGTATCTCATATTCTCCACAAAGGAAAGTTTTGTTTTAGCGTTAGGAAATAATTTCTGCAGTGACAGAAGCTCGATGTTTTTTCGTAAATAAAAGCAACTGTGGGGAAATGCTGCAGCTGGGAAAATAGCTGTGTTTTTTTGTGGCTGGTTCAGAGCTCGCCTGTGCTGTGTTTGCCTGTGCGAGAATAGCTGTGGATGGGAGAGAAGGCATTTTGGCGCAGTGAAAAAGACAGGGTTTGTCTCCCTCCCTCTTTCGGAGGCGCCAGGCATGTCATGTCGTCGTCATGGAAACAGGGAGAAGAAAGGCTCAGAGATTGTTGCAAACATCACTCAGTAATTTGTGAGGAGCCATTTTCTGAGAAACAAAGTGTTTGCGATTCAGGGATGATGGTGCAAATTGTGGCAGGGTTGTTTTCCCCACATCTAAAAAAACATATGCAGCTGATGGCGGAGAAAATTCATCACAACAACAGACGCAATGATGCATCTCGATAATGAGCCAGCATGGAAAAGAAAAACTCCAAAAGGCAAAAAACATAATGATCGATCACTGCTACATTAATTATCTAAAAAAGGGGGATCAGACACATTAAAGAAAAATAAAGAAAAAAAACTAAAACAAAAAAGTCAGTATTTTAATTTTTCATTTTTGTGTGAATCTCAGTCACTTATCATCATATGCATATCAGGAACAAAGAACAGGGCTGCCATGAATCTGCCATTCTTTGTGAAAAGAGAAGCTGTGTTACAACTTCAGTCATAAAAGCACAATACATTCATTATAACCTTAGCTGCCATGGCAACACAAGACCAAGTTCGCTTCAAGAATTATGCTGCCACCTGGTGGTCTGTTGGCTCTTGAAATTAAGGAGGATGTTTTCAGTCTCCACAAATGAGCTTTACAAGTCTCTGAAAGTGAAAGCAGGTTTTATGTGATTAAAATGGGCTCTGTATCAGCATCACCCTTCATAAACTGTCCACATCTCACAGATCCACTACTTGATGGTGCTGTCTGCCAACTGGGCCTACGTGAAGGACGCGTGCCGGATGCAGAAGTACGAGGACATCAAGTCAAAGGAGGAGCAGGAGCTTCACGACATCCACTCCACTCGCTCCAAGGAGCGACTCAACGCCTACACATAAAGTCCAGCGTGAGGCCTGGCCCTGCCACTCCGGCCTCTCTCCCTCTCTCTCTCTTCTGTCTTTCTATCTGTCTCTCTCTACCATCCCCTCCTGAGGGGGGGCGGATGGCGCCTAGGGCCCTCGCCACCGCTGATGTCACTGGTGCGTCATATGACAATGTGGTCTGGGGAGGGGGGACGTCACACAAACCTCCTCGGTCACAAACAGCATTTCAGATGAAAAAAAAAGCCCCTTTACCTCTCTCATGGATGGTGTTATAATTATCATTATGGCAGTTATATTATTCTTGATGCAAGTTGTTTAGTGCTGATAGTAGTTTTAGTGCAGTTTGTAGAATCAGAAGTAGCAGTAGTATTTCAGCTTTTGTTTTTTTTTTTTTTTGCTTTTTTAAAAAATTTTGAATCATTTGCGTATACAGTTATGTTTTATTTTTCTTACGTCTTTATTTGATGCTACGTGTCATTTTGCGCTCATGCATAATTTATTTTTTGCTGATTTCCGAGGGGGTCAACTGGGGCTTAAAAAGGGTTTTCAAGCACATTTCTCATGTCGTGTGTCTGGAGATTTCATGTTCAAGATCTATGTACTGTATGTGAACGGGTGGTTAGTTTTGAAAATATTTTAAATCTCACAACGCAACCATGAAGCATCGTAAGCCTTTGTCATACCAGTATTCCCAGGGATTAAAACCACTTTCACGTGAAAGTAATTCAATCTGTTTTTCTATTGAAGTTATACAATAGCAAGAGAATACAGTAATAAAGACCAAATCAGTAGAATAAAACAAATATTTGCTAGATGTGCCAAGCCTGTTTAACAGGAAACAATAACTTTGATGGATATCAAAGATGCAATTAGCCGACTAAAGATAAATCATGGGTTATTTTATGATAATCTTGCCAATTTAATGTACTTTAGGACTGTGAATGATTCTATCGTCTTTGAATCACAAGCCACAAAAGCACATGCAAACATGCTTTCATAACCCCTTTTTTTAATTTCTTAAAAGTGGAACTTTATAAATACTAAACTCCTGTTTTTGCAGAACTCTGCAGTGTATATACTGATATATCAAAGCATACCTATATGTTAAGCACTGACATTTACGGGCAATTCATGTGAGAATAAGAAGAGACCGCTGTGGGTCAGTTCACTCTGCATCTATCAGTCTCAACCCAAAAGAAACCCTGACAATAAAACGTTGTTGTAATGGCACTTCTTGGTGGAATTATCAGATGTGAGAAAAGTGTGTGTCACAGTAATTTTGTTCATGACAGTAACTGTATTTGCTTACACATCCTGATGCCATACAACTACAAAGGTTGCCTGTCAGTTCATTGCCTGGCAAATGTGTTTTTGTCAGTATTCCTAAAAGCTAGTTTCATGCACTTATTTGACCATTTCTGTGCTCTCTCTAGATGTAAGCGCATTGGTGTTCAACTCAAAGTTGGATAACTGTACTGTTAGTAAAGACTGTGAATTTAGATGTTTTCTGTGGCATGGACATGCATTAATATAGTCTGATTGACTCAAAAGTTACTTTACTTCACTTCTTTATTTTTACACTTCTGACTGTCTTGCTGGATCAACCCTTTGTTTATATGTGCAGTACTAAACCTCCCACGCTTACCGCGTTATGCTACTGATATTAGAGACTGTAGTCTTTGAGTTGTGTCTATTTAGTTTGTGATGAGCTTTCAATCATGTCTTAAAACTAATACTTGTACCAACATTGCTTACTCTGTAATGATCTGAAAAACGCTTTCAGCTTTCTCCTCGTATTAGTCTTTTGTACTTTCACTACGAATGCTTAGTAGCAGGCTTTAAATTGAATCTGTTTTGTACATTCATGTGCCAACAGCTTGAAGTGGCTTATTTGACCTGTATGATCAAATTTGCTTGCATTAATAAAATTCACTTGTGTACTTGTTAATAAATACTTGATGTCTCTTGAGTCAGTTCTGTCTTCATGTTCATGGTTCTGTTGGTGATATTATAGGACTAATAATGGGCACCGTATCCTCTGTCAGGTGAGTTGAGAAACATGGTCAGGCAGGATTAGATTGTCAATAAATGTATTACTTTTTTAAGAGAAGAAAGGAAGCTGATGTTTATCACAAGGAAATACACTCAGTAACGACCTCTGACCACAAGATGTCTCCTTTTGCTCCTTCTCATTCCAAATAAAGAGTTAGCTGCCAAAAATAAGACCTTTACTTAGTATTATGAAGCTATCTCAAACACTTTTATTTTATAATAATACAGTTGAATTTCAAATTAAACACGAGGATCAATAGAAGTAAAAAATCTGATTAAATATATAACAGTTTTACTTACACCTGGTTCATTTTTCACCCATTTTAAAATGTCTGTAGATTGTGCACCTGTATGTCTGTCTGTTCACACTGCACAATATCTAAAAATACAATAACACATTTGATGAAATAGAAATAAGGTTAAAGGGTAGGAACAGCTTTTATTAATGGTGCAGAAGCGAATCGAGAATGTCTACTATTTTGTATCAGATTAAAGAAAAACAAATCGAGGCCAAATGCAGATGTTTTTGTGAGTCACAAAATCTACTGCAATTAAATAATGAATGATAAGAACAAGGTCACATGTTATCAAGATGGAGAATTGCTATTTGAAGTTTGCAGAATGCTTTTAATTCACATGTGCATCTGGGCTATAAAGTAATGTCTTTTAATTGTGAGAAGCATGCTGTTATGTGTGTAATGCTCACAATTCCATCAACATAAGGAATGCTTAAAGGAAAATACTCTAATAACACATCCTGAAACACTGAAGACGACCCTTTAAAAATGAGGAACTATGTGATCCCACGATAAATCCACGTGTGCAGAAAATATGAAAGAGAAACACCAGAAAGAGAAACTGCCATACGGCCCCGTCAGCGACGGCAGTTTGGCCCCCTCTCCTCGGCCGCTGGTCCGCTCAGCGAGGTAATAAATCACATCCAAGATTACACTTTGCACCCTAGTGCCAGACAGAGCTCGCTCACACATCTTACATATTGAGCCAAACTCAATAACACATTTACATTAAAGGAATTTATTGAGATCCAAGTGCCAAAAAATCCTTTAAAAAAGCCACACCTAAAATCCGCTGTTTTCTTTTTTTAAAAAGAAAAGGACATTAAGAAAAGTTTTCCAATGTGTCAAAAAATGAATGTAACATAGGTGAAGGCATGAATTTTGGAGTGCACAGTAGAAAGCAATGGTTAGATTGGTAACTGAATGGATTAGCAAATGCGTGGCTAAATCACATGAGGGGAAACCTCACAAGAATTAGCTGATTAGCAGCATGTCCAAATGACGAGGACCGCCCTGCTGTCTAGCTTGCGTGACCCTGTCAAACCCAAGAAATCCTCGACTAATCTGCCCCCCTCCCCCACCCCCCTCTTGCGCACTGTCAATCTAACAGGTCACCTGTGCTGTAATTAGATCTTCAGCCTGTGTACCATTGTCTCCTATGGACTTTGAAGGCTCTTTTCATTATTCTCCATTTGTTTTTTGGGGACAAATAACTCTTCAGGATCTCAATGCATCCGGATGATTTTTTCCCTGATCTCTCCTCAATGTGACAACTTTGGGTGAAATCATGCGTCGACTTCTCTGTGTGCATGTATTCCTATGCTGCCTCAGTATGGCTCGGCCATTCTGTCCGTCCCAGTGCACCTGTGTTTTTCATGGACGCACCGATGGAACAGGAACCAGGTAAATATTTCTAACTTACTCTCATACAAAATACACTTGCCATGCAGAAATTAGGTCTGAAATTAGGACTGCTTAAATGTGCCACATTCTCTAGACCTTATCTTACAAAGTAGTACATGGTGAATAAAAAATATATATCTACACTCGACATTCACCTCTTGTAGTCTTGAATTAAGGTTTCTTTAATTTGACATCATTTTAAAATCATATTTAACAATGGTGACCCAATTAAGTGAGTGCAGCGTTAAGTACCACCGCGCTCTGACCACCTGTGGCTTGATCCGTGTTAAAAAAACAGAAAGTAAACAGGATGCATTTAGGAAATAGTCATGAGCTCAAAGTGAAAACATTTTAGACACCACACCTCCATTGTCACTGGGACCTTATTTAGACAAGCAACAGTTACTATAACGCAGAGCTAAGTCTGTTAAATCTGTCTACTAAATGAAATAAAAGCCAATTAATATCAATCTATAAAGTCTATACATTTAAATATATCAAAATGCACCACAGTACAATTTGTACAGGTTGTACTGACCTGTATTGACATAATGTATGAACTTTGGCATGGTACCAATCCATTTACCCCTGAGAAAGACCTAATGGCCACATGCATATTAAGACATGTTAGTGCTAAACCCTATTTAACAATGCCTCATACAGTCAAATTTGGCCACCAGAAGGAAAAGACAACGATACTCCATCATGCTGAGGAGTCCAAGATAGTTTTCCCAAGTCCAAACAAGGGGAATGTGACTGCTTTAATTAAAGAAGGAATATTAGCTATAAATGGAATTATGTTTTTGTGCAGGTTGTTGAAACTCTCATTCAAATCATGCTGACTGAAAGCTAAAGGTACTTTTTTCTAGCGATCATGTCATGCCAATTCAACTCTTTTGTTAAAAGCTATTAAACTAAATGGCTCACTTGTACTTAGGTCTTCATCTGTGACTATAACTGATTCTAGATATTTCAGCTCTTGCAGCAGAAGACAATCTGTATGATTACTCACTATTAATGATGACAATGATTAGCTCTGACCTTGTCATCTGGGCAGTGCCCTTTAGATGAACTGCAGTCACATCAGAAAACGCATCACACATCACAACAGGATGGATGGGTGAATGGATGGATGGATAGATGAATGGATGGATGAATGAATGAACAGATGGACAATGGATACCTTGCACACTGTTTATTAGTTCTTTAAAATGCGTATCTGTTGACATGATTTACTGTCTCTTTAGAAAATAGATGATTAGTCTTTGAAGACCTTTATCTTCTCTGGCCATAAGATATGATCAAACCCTTTGACTCATGTATCTTTTATTCTCAGATCTGTGCTCTGCAACGATCCAGACATGTCCGATATCCCAGTCAACGTTCCCGTGGATACGGTAAAACTTCGCATTGAGAAAACCACAGTACGGCGAATCCCAACAGAGGCTTTTTACTACCTGGTGGAGCTGCGATACCTGTGGATTACTTACAATTCCATAAGCACTGTGGATACTGGAAGTTTCTACAACCTCAAAGTGCTCCATGAGCTGAGGCTGGATGGAAATATGATCTCCCTGTTTCCATGGGAGTCTCTGAAAGAGATGCCCTTGCTGAGGACTCTGGATCTACACAACAACAGACTCACTAATGTTCCCACTGAGGCAATACCTTACCTCCTCAACATTACCTACTTGGACCTGTCAAGCAACAAATTAGCCACCCTGCCCTCTGATCTCATGGATATCTGGCCCCCCTTCAATGGAGCACCCATCTCTACTAATGCCTCCCAGAAAATTGTGTTAGGTAAGGGTGAATAATTGTGTCTGGCTTGGTTTTACAGTTTATAAGGGCCAGGACAGGACACTTTTGAGGTTATCTGTAATTACCTACATCACTACCTGTTAATCTAGCTAGACCTGCCCCAAGGACTCAAACCTGTCCCTGTAAAGAGTGCCAAGACACAATCAAATTAGCTAACTCTAAGTCATAGAGTTGATGCTTAATGTACAGCATTAATTTACTGACCTAATTAACTGTTGAATATTTAACACAAGGCCGGCAGCAATCAAGTTCAGCAGCGCACATTAGGAAAATAAAACTGCACTGTATTGCACAAACCCTTGCAAAATAGCAAACTGAACACAGAAAAAATGGTTTTATATACAAAGCACATGCCATGATGAGCCATGACTTGTCACAATGTCCACTGTTAGTTGTTTCATTACTTTTCTAAACACCGCAAAGTCCTAGATTCAGTGTCAAGTTCTCTCGAGTTCTCCTGAGCTAATGGTAATTGCCAACATTATATTTCTGCTTATTGTCCTTGTAATGGCATTTTGACAATTGTCGTAAACTAGGGATTACAGTATCCATGCCATGACCAGAATTCTTGGATAGCTTGCTCTCAAGATCAATTATAGCTGCTTTGCTGAATTCATTTGTATTCAACTTGTGAGGGGATTGCAAGTATTTGAAAACAACAACTGCTGGAAAAGATCTCTTACCGCAAAGTCAACGACAGTAATTAATGTAACTGGTTTTGTTTTATTTGCTTTTTGTTTTTTTGTTTTTGCATAAGAACAAGAATTTGGGTTTTGTTGGTAAAATATCTTACACCAGCACCCGCTTATAGCACTGTCCTCCATTGTTGAAAAATGAAAAAGAAAGGGATGACAAGGAAAGAAAAACACCGATGAGAATTTAGAGGCTGCAGAGTGGAGTGTAAATGGAGGTTTTAAAGTTAAAAATAAAACCACATACTTATATAGGAAGACTTTTGTTGTGATATGCATAAAACAGTGATATGCTTTTTTTAATGGTCTATATCCTGTGACACTCTTACAACATTGTAAATCTTTAAAGTCTTATGAGATTACATGAAGCATTTATACAATTTCCAGCATTTCCTGTTATGTTCTTTAGTAAAATAATATTTTTTGAAGCATTTTTTTTTACTTGCATGTACATTGAGCATTTTTTATACATTCTATCAGCCCGGCAAACATGAGACTGGACTTTCCTTCACTGTGTGCCATGGACAGTGGGAGGGATATTGGTAATAAGCTGTGTAAGGGCAAGCTAGCTTATCTGTACCAAAGGAGCTGGCTGTGTGCACTGCTGGACCTGAAGGAGAAACAGGATTAGGCCTTAGGAAAGAACAGCGCTTGCACAAACAGCCTCTTTAGCATATCCAAAAACGATTTCCTTTAAGTATTATATGAAGAGTATTGTTTACCTTCATAAAAGAAATGCATTTGACATATAAAATAAACAAATTATGGTTTGAACTGAAAAAGAAAATCAATCGCAACTTAATTTTAGGTTTAAAATAACATGTGCAATAAATCAAACAAACAGCAAACTTGACACATGGATTATAAAGTGATCGACTAACATTTATGCTAACAGGAAGACTAACGGAAAGAGTGTGTTGCCACAAACAGGAGGGAGGCCATCACCTGCTTAGGTGCTTTGCCACCGTTAAGACAAAGTAATCTGGTTAGAGGGCTTTAATATGCACCAGTACATGTGCTTACCTACTGCGTGCAGCAGGTGTTTACAGCTATTTGTAAGGGAGTATATATGATAGGTCCACTTGTCATTACGCTTGACAAGAATTGAATTTTAAAAGCATTTTTTCATGAATTTATAACAATCACTTCAGCTGCGTGGCAATTATTTCCAGTAGTCATACTGCAATACAAATACATTTATCTTTCCCCTTCAAGGTTACATTACCATCTGCCATCTGCTCACCATTATCATAAACAAAAACCCTTTAAACTAAAAGGGATTTTAAATGGAACTTTTTAGTATTGGTATGAAGCACCAGCCAATAACCTTAATTTGTCTTGTGGTTTCATCAACAGGCCTCCAAGATAACCCCTGGTTCTGCGACTGTAAAATCTCCAAGCTGATTGAGATTTCCAAAATGTCCAACACACCTGTGGTTTTTATGGACCTATTCCTGGCCTGCAGTGGACCAGAGAATCTGGCAGGTGTCCTCTTTCAGCGTGCCGAACTTGACAACTGCATAAAACCATCAGTCATGACTTCAGCAACTAAGATCACGTCTCCCTTGGGAAGTAATGTTCTCCTACGATGCGACGCCACAGGGTTACCAACACCATCTCTGTCCTGGGCTAAGTCAGATGGCTCACCAATCAACAATACAGGTATAATGTGTAGGCTTTTGGTAGTTGAAGTATTTTAGAAAGTGCTAAGAATATGTAGCATTAAGGTTCTCAGTACTTTTGCCACAAGGTTATAATCAATTTTAAAAAATGATGCAATATCCATGCTTACTGTTGTGTTCTTGTTCTACTCTTTAGTCCAGGAGTCACCTGGGGAGGGCATCAGATGGTCCATCATGAGCTTGCATGGAATATTGTACAAAGATGCTGGGAACTACAGTTGCAAAGCAAAGAACGTTGCCGGCAATGCAGAAGCAACCATTTCTGTCTCAGTTGCTGGTACCATGAGCACCACCGTTACTCCACTGCGGCCGAACATCGAAACTGCACAAACCAGCCAAGGCACATTTGTTCCCCCAACAGGCATTCCTAACTCGCCCAACGTCATGTCCACAGCTCTCCTAATAACAACAACAACGACAACAACAACACTATCTGCTGCCCCTAAGAAGCCAAAAACTACCCCCAGCACCAGTTTACAGAAAAGCTCATCCAAACAAGGAAAGATCCAGCAAGGAGCTAATGGGAGAAAGCTTGCAGCAGATGAAAAGAGCAAGAAAAGTGATCCATCAAAGTCTGTCAATGACCTCAAGATTGTAGAGGAAACGACTGACAGTGCAGTGTTGCTCTGGAAAGCAGATGGATTACCAAGTGATGCACCACTTACAGTGGTATACTCACCCTATGGTGAGGATGACATCAAAAGGACAGTGGAGACTAATGCTGGCAGTGGAAAAGTCCTCCTAGAGGGACTGTCATCAGGGATGAGGTACTCTGTCTGCCTCGTAGGAAAAGGTACTGCATCTGGGAAAGATCCTTGCATTGACTTCTACACACTTGACAGTGTTGAGGATGGTGGACAGAACCAGCTTTTCATGATTATTAGTGGCATTGCCTGTGCTTTGGTTTTGCCTCTTATTGCACTGTTGCTCTACAAAATTCTCGCTCTTTATTGCAAGGCACGCAACCCTTCTTTGGATGCAGAGGAGCTTGAAAAAGAGAGCTATGTCAAGTTTGAGACAATTACAATGAAACAAAGGACCCTGAACCCTCATCCAACGGAGCTTTGGGCAAGGAGACAGACTAATGAATCAGAGCGAATGCTCCTGTGCTCCAGGTCAAGCATCGACTCTCAGATGACCTACAAGAGTGACAGTTCCCGGTCTGAGTATCTCTGCTGATGTCAGATATCCATGGCCAATAACCAACATCATTCTAGTAACATAGTATATGAAATATTCTGTATATGCCTTTTATTACACCAACAAACTATTGACTATGAATTCATTTATAAATATTTACAAATATCTATATTTTTTCACATTAGTGGCACTGTAAAGAAACGGTTTGCTGTGTTGAATGGTGTCCTTAAATGGTGTAGTTAACGAAAACATTCCCTGGAGGTTGTTGGGTGTTCTAAAAAACTTCTGTTAAAACATCACGTCAGTCATTGACTGTCTGATATTTCTATTCATGTCCTTACTTATTTTGGAGCCTTATGTTTGATAAGAAAAAGTTTGAATGGTTGTCACTACAGCACCGCACCTTTGTTGGACTTATATAACGTATAAGTGGTACCATACAAAGAGCCTGTCTGCTAGCTGTATGTGGTGCGTTGTGTTATACCCAATGCCAAAGTTTAAGTGTCCGATATGCATATAACGTGGTGTCAAAGACCCATTATCCACTTACCAACACATTTACAACATCGTTGTTGCTTTAAGCATCAAATTGACTGTTGCCTTAATGGACAAGAAAGTACTGTCAGTGTGTTTGATAGGATGTGACTTGTGTGATAAACATTGCCTGTTTCTATGAATTTGTGTGTATACTGGTCTATAAATGCAGTTGTACATTTGTTTTTAATAAAGTGAAAAAGTGTTTGTTGATTTTTTTGTCTTGCGTTATCATATGTGATGCTGGTTTTTAGGTAAAAAGAGAGAGAAGAGTGCCTGATAATGCATACCCATAATGAATAAAACAATACTCCATGTAAAGCTCATTATAGAGGTTACCACTGACTAGAGTATGATCAGTGTCATTTATGAATATCAGCTGGCACAGAAAGGAACATAGACATATTACATGTGCTCCCTCGGTTATGAGCAAGAGCAGACGTGCTCATCCTGAAAATCAATGGGTCACAGTTGTCACGCTCTCTGAACATCTGAACAGGCGCTGCCGTAAATCCTGATAAGATGATGTGTGGACCTGGAAAACTGTTCCCATGGATACCTCGGTGCCACCAGCTGTATGAGCCTGCAGCATTAAATAATCTCTAATGCCAGCTGCACTGTTATCATGGCAACAGTGATTTGCTGTTTTAACAAACAGATTGAATGAAGGTAGATGAGGATGGGCTGGGCTGTTAATGATGGATAAACTATGAATGGATAGACAGACAGATAAATGGAAAGACAGATAGATGGACTGATTAGGAGTAGTTGAGTAATTTTCAGAGTTAAAACGCCAGAGAGAAGGAGAGAAGCAAGAGACAGACTGGCAAACATAATACTAGATAAAAACAACACCAGACAAATACATTTAAAATAGATTTCTCTGTTAATTGTGAAACAGTTTCCACTGGGCTGCGGTCCATGAAAGCAAATCCGGACAGGGTAACTGCAGGCGAGATACCTCGCTTCTCTAGAGGCTTTACAGTTGCATCACAAATCTGCTGGCAACTGTGACCTGGTGCCATCCTAGCAGTCCAGTGGAAAATTGGCCACGTGTAAGTAGTGACAGAATATATGACAGCAATACTAGAAAAAGACGTCACTCAAAGATTGTTGCAGTTCTTCAACTGCCCTGAAAGTAAGCAATAAATCAATTTAATGAGGCAAAATTGCAACCAAATGTAGGTTAATGTGAGAGGGTTAATCTCGGTCAAAGCCTGTTCAGCCAGAGGTCAAGTCCAAACTTTCAACATTCAAATTATAGTAAACATCATGGGGCCTCTAGTTTTATATTTGTGCGATTTTGTCACTTCTTTCTGTTGACTCAACAGTCACAATGCAATATTATTCACCTAATTTTAATGCTAATGGAATTTATAGTGATACATATGACCTGACAAACCCAGCCAAACTTTTTAAGTAAGCGTATGGCCAAACTAAAACAACATGTGACAATCATAAAAGAGGAAGATTTTAGGAAGCAGCAAATATTAGAATGAGTCATGATTTGTTAGATATGAAATGTCAGCATGGCATTATTCAAATGGGGAGTTAACAATGCTTAGCGGTGTAACTGCTTGAAAGTGGCACATCCAGCTGCAATTAAGGACGGGAACTATTTGTCTTACAAATGCAATGACATGAGGTGGCATTTAAAAAGGGAGCGTAAGATAGACACTCTACCTGTTGATTCAAACCAGTGTGCGATTGACCTTCAGCAAAGTAATCAGTCAAGTGAAACTTATAGACATTAACATTTCCATCATTATCTGCCAGGGGTGAAATCGTGGGAAAAAGTTGGTGCCCTTGGCTGCTAACATTAGTCTGGAGACAAGGCAGCCTTCTCAGCCATGTAAATCTTCTGCTGCTCCTCTATAAGGTTACTGGTGACGACGTTGCTGACAATATCCTAGTCATGGAGGGTATGAATAGAGGTTTTGGTTCCTGGAGTCTGTTCGTTGTTCTCTTGGGTAAAAAGAGGACAAACAATTTAGGGATAATCGGTTCCACTCCTCGTTCGTTCTCTATAAATTACTCATGCCGTCAATTCCCGCCCGGAAGCCAGACAAACTTCAACAGGAGGCAGTCTGACACACTGACATCTCATTCACACACAGGACACAAAACAGTTGTCTACTGTGTGTATGGCATGTCTGAATTATACTTGTACTGTAAGCGTGTGTCATTTATTAATGGTGGTATAGTTTTGAGGTAGTCTGACATACCAAAGGTCAACTTTGTTCCCCGATGAGTAATTAATCTCCCAGAGAAAACAACTCAAACTGTCTCAAACGGACTCATCCCTCCACATCGTGAAAGGACAGGGGTCGGGGGGGTGGAGTGAGGGTAAGATGTTATTATGTGGGACCTTTCTTTCAGCCCAGCCTCATTTCTTGCATATTCCACATTCTGTCTGAGACACTGACTGCAGCTTGGAGAAGATCTTACTCCAATGCTGGACTAGCATGTGCAAAATTTACCACGGGGGTGTCAGGAATTTCAATCTTTGCTTCCAAAACAGACTGGCAGCCTGGGGGCCAAAGTGGGGAGTAAGCAGGATCCCACACAGTTTCTGTTTTTTTTTTTTTTTTTGGTTGGACACTGCACTGGCACCATTACACTCTACAGTCTTTTTCGTCTGGGTTTTTACATCAGTCTTTAGCGTGACATCTTCTGCTATGTAAAGCTCCAGAGTCCCTCTCTCTCTATCTCTCACTAGGTTCGAAGCCTTGGACAAGGATGCCAACAGCCTATAAGCAAATGTTGCTTAATTTTGGGGAATTCTTGTGCGCCAGTGCTAATAGCGGGAATGCCTGAGAACAAGTGAGCAAGTGCAGCTCCCAACGACGGGACAGAGCGCAGGATTATGTTGGCTGCAACGTTCACCGCAGCGCTGATCTATTTTATGGTGCAAAGCTCTGGAGCCCTAGCCCTCGGTACAGCATGTTGGGACGAACGCCTATCACGAGCGGGGAGAAACAGCAGCTGTGTGGGTGAGTTTGGTTGACATCTCCTCTTTGCTCTCAATGCACGGTACTGACAGAAGTGATGTTGGAAGTACTGAGAGAGCTGGATGCTCCGCTGTATATTAATTTTTTACATTAATCATCTTTGTTTTTATATCATATGAATCCAAAGTGTAAAATACCCTTGTGAAAGAAAGCACCGGTAGTTGAGATGACAAGCATTACGCAATCATAAACAGTATCATCGGGGTATAGCTGGCACTTTTGATGATATTATAAATCTATACAATTATTGTTACAATATTTGTGTGAGTGTGACCAAGGAAGAAAAACAACCTTCATAACGCACATAAGTAATGTGTATAATGTGATCATCACATAGAAAAGTGTGTTTGTTCACAGTTACAGTTTATGTTACCAATCTTTGATATAAAGTTTATCTAGATTAGTGAAATTTATGTCAGTACATCTAAATTTGAGTCAAAACTAATTTTCTTTCCTGCCATAACCAACCTTATAATTTAAACTTCCATTACAAATACCAACCAAAATTGGCCTGATACTCAGTGAATCACAAGAAGTGACAGAAGGTGAAAGTCAGCTTGTCTTCAGTGTGTTTGGCAGAGTGAACTTGGCTAAGCAGACAATATGATGCACTGTAGAAAAGGTACAGTAAGCTGGTTTGTGCTTGAGTGGGTGTATCTCAGCCTGAGCACAAGTTTTTTGTGGGATGCCACAAGGACATCAGATGAAACTTACAGATGGTGACCACTGATGCCCAAAAGGTTATCTTGTACGAATGGCCTCTGTGAGGTCAGATTGGCAGGGTTTGACTTCATTTCAGCAAAACAAACTTAAGAATAGCCCTCAAATGAATTGTATTAAAGTCTTATTTTTGAATGCCAATGGAGAAATTCTCATCACTATTCTGTATCTTCCATAGAGAGGTTAAAGGGAGTGGTCAGCTACAGAACATCACTCTGAGCTGGTTTGATTTCTTCTCCACTCACAATTAACAATTATGTTCTTTTCAAAATAACATCCTATGAGCCTAAAGTAGTACATGCTGTGGCTGCAGCAGCAAATATGTGTATTTTGACATTTTTTACTCCCCATGAAAATGTAATTATCCTATTCAGGCTCGTTTTTCCCCCAGAATTGAATGAACTGACCTAGCATACAAAATGGTCGCTAAAATGTCTCTTTCAAATTTTACTACACTGCAAAGTGGGAAATCAATGTCCATATTAATTGCATTTTGTGTCACTTTACTGTGAGATCCAAAAGGTGCACAACCATTTGTTTTTTATGTTAAAATGAGAATTTTCTCTCAATAACATCCAGTGAACTGAGCTTACTAGGTCATAAAAAAGAGCTGACCACCATCTGAACTTGTCAATCAATGATTCATCAGGGTGGCTCCTAGCAACTCAGGCCAGACTATTCAATATGTCATTCGTCTGGTGTTGCTCATTGTTTTCTTCATTCCACAGAGTTAAGAGCAGTATCCATGGCTGCACATGATGGTGTTACTACCCTGATACACCAGAGCACCTTCTATCAATAGTAAACCAGACGGTGAATGATGTAACATTTAATGGACTTTACAGAAAACTGTGTCTTAAGTAATTGAACTCAGATATGATGGAATGGACATTCACTCATTCATTTTACAAATGCGGAAATTTAGCTACTACCCACTGAAGCCTTTTACCTCAATCATTGCAGAGTATTGTTAGAGTCAAAGGATGGTGCACCAGCTATTTGTTGCTAAGGGATGATGTTTTATCCAGAAGCAGCTGAGTCTGCCTTGAACTTCAACCTATTACAGCCATGAATAGGCTTTTTAATCATACAATTTGTCAAATCTGAAGACAACTACAGAGTGCCACAATGTGGGAAGAAGCAGCTATTGAAATGTTAAATGTTGCTATGGTTACATGTACGTCCTTGGGATGCATTTGGTTAAAGTGAGAGCAAGCCATTTCTGCAAATGCATCAAATATCCACACTTAACTGGTCTTTCTTAGTACTGTAAGTAGTCTAAAATGAAAAGAAATAACCATGCTATTGCAACACAGCCTCTCAGTAGTCAAATAGACTATGTTGAAATAGATGGGAAAATACACCAGATTGGAGGTTTTATATTTTATTAATATTTAGAGCTCCAAGGTTTTATCAATTAATTTGACTGGTAGAAAATGTAGCAGCAACTACTGTTAATCAACTGATCATTAGTTATTTCTCAAGCAAGCAACACCAGATATTCTCAATTTCATCTTCTGAAACAAGTTGATTTGCCATTTTCTTTCCAACTGTCTTTGAGTTTAGGACTCTTGGTTGGAAAAAAAAACTCAGTAGTTTTAATTAATAACAAAAATAATGCTAATTTTAAAGCTTCACTAATACTGTTAAATCCTGACAAATTCAGGGTCAAATTAAGGTAATCTCCAGCTTGTACTACTGAACTGACATTTAATACTTATGAACCATTTAAGTGGTTCTCACTGAACATTGCATCGATAACTGGAGCATGGTAAATATCAATGGTAAAAAACCTAAACCTGAAAACTGAGATGCAAATTCTGAGGTACCTTTATCTACAATACAGAGCTTTTGAATGATAGGGCTCTGCAAGTATAGTTTTAATAAAACTGATGAATATGTTGTATGTTGTGTTTTATTTCTATTAAGCTTCACAGCCCTTCCTGATATTCGGCCATGGTAGGGCCATTCACCGGATGGACCTTGACGGGAAGAACCAGAGAAGGCTTGTGTCTGGGGTGGGAAGCTCGATCCTGCTCGACTTTCATTTCAGAGGGGAGAGCGTTTACTGGGCTGACAAACACTCTGGGATCATCTACAAAGCCTCAGTGACAGGAGCACACAAACAGGTGATTAATGAACTAAAGACTTAAATATATTCCAGTCTTTTGTAGGAGCTCATTCCTGAAAAGACATGATGAAACTCAAATGCGTAGTTGTTTTTCTTAAGATTAGGCAATTATTGATCTGGGATTCACTTAACACAGCTCTGCTTGTTTTCCAGAAACTGTTCTCATCTGACAAACATATCTCGGGCCTTGCACTAGACTGGATTTGGAACAATGTATATTGGACAAGCGGTGAAAAGGGAAAAATCAAGAAAATTGATATAAATGGGAAAAATGAGAGGACTCTTTTAAGACACTTGACCCAACCAAGCTCGATAACTGTTGACCCCACTAACAGGTAACAAACTCTGCATTACACTTGTGTGATTGTCATGGAGCCGCGTTTTCCCCTCTCATGTAGACAAATTACAGGAGGAGTCAAATGATTTACTGAGTGTTGATGATGATTTATTAAATGAAAAGAGGAGGCGGAGTAGAGCACTTATTCCTGCACAGCTCAGATCCCTGAGATTTAGTTTATGTGTAACTATAAATGTTTTATCTCTGATCAAGCATGCCTGGCACATGGGCGCAAAATAATATACTGACTTCCACAGATGCCCCGTCTCTGCTCAAAGACCAAAGAGACTTGTGGCTATGCAAAAGTGAACCATTGCAGTGCATGATTTAAATTTTTAGAGTATTTCACTCCCTGATTATAAAATACTAAGATCAGGTTTTAAATTACTTCCAACTTACTTGTCATATATATCTGAGAGGCTTCTTACTTAATTTATTAAATGTTACTAAAATATAACTGAAGCAAAAACAGTATGAAGTCACTGATTTTGGTCATGACGTTGTATGTCCATGAATACTTCATTGCAAAGGCCTTTCTCAATTCAAAAACATTTTGCAGGTTTCTTTTCTGGTTGTCTGGTGGGATGACTCCGAGTATCCAGCGGTCTGATTTGGCAGGACAGAGGAAAACCACACTCATTAAGATATCAGAACAACTGACCACACTGTCCATCGACCGAGAGGACAAAAGACTCTTCTGGGTTCAGTTTGGTCTGCAAGAAGAAAGTGCCATCGGCTCTTGTGACTACAACGGGAACGTCCTGCGCATCATAGATCAGCCACTTCGGTGAGCATGTTGTTGTATGCTTTCATTTTTGCTGATCATTTTTCCATAAGCAAACTGCGATAAAAACGCTTCTGTTTTTGTCCCTTTCTGGTCAGGTCTCAGTCTCTGGGGATATCGTTTTTTCTCAACCACTTATACTACACTGATGCCGAGTCCCACGTCATAAAACAAGTAAACAAGTACACTGGTGGACATCCTCTGAACGTGAACGTCAAACGAATGGCAAAACCTCCAGTTGATATCAAGGTGGTTCATCTCCTCAACCAGCCAATGGCAGACTCAGAACCAACATATCCAGGTTAGAGCTGGATTTGACATTTAAATGGCCATATTCAGATACAGCTATGACCTAACATTATGATGTTTGAGTAACATATTGCCATTAACCCTTTTCTACAGGTTGTGACGAACAGACTGGAAACTGTGTGAGTGTGTGTTCAAGTCCAGCTGAACAGGGGACCTGTCAGTGCAGTGACGGCTTTGCTCTTAATAAACAAGGAACTTATTGTGAAGGTTGGTATCAATTACCAGTAATTAAAATGTTAAACATGCTAGGAAATGTTTTTAGTTTAGTTTAGGACAGAACTTAAGAAGTATGCTCTCAAATAGCTCCCAAGATATATTATATATAAGAAAATATAACTAAAGTAGGGCAAGGCATTCAAATCAGAACATCTAATAAAATAACAGATTGGTTACATGACTTTATTTGTCTGTGTGCCATAGATGTAAATGAATGTGCCCTTTGGAACCATGGCTGCTCCCTCGGTTGTGAAAACATCCCGGGCTCATATTTCTGTACCTGCCCTCAAGGATATGCCCTGCTACCGGACAGGAAGACATGTCAAGGTACAGCTGAAACATTTATTATCGTTGTGTTGATCAGATAACTAATTTTAAATTTTCATCATGGTTTTATAAGTATAATGAACAAATCATGGCACAAAGAAAATAAATTAACAATTGAAGATATATAGCAACAAATCTTTCGGGCACTCAGCACTAACGGTTAATTCTAAATTGATAACTGATTGTACACATTTTCATGAACAGCTTTTAAAGACAAATATTTCAAACACATTTCTGATTGATGTTGACACCGTCAATAAATTTTCCAATTCTCATCAATCGAGGCGTTCAGACATTTGTGTAGTATTCAAAATAATACCAAATGGTAGTTCTGTCCTTTGGACGAAGATGTCAAAGGAGGTGTGAAGCAGGACTCCATCGTGAACTCAGGAAACGTGCTGTTTCTATTTGTGCAGAATACCTATTCAGTGAAAGAGGAATGTCGGGGTTTTTTTTTTTTTTCAAAAAAGTGGGGACACTTGCACTTTGGGTCACTATAATAAATGTAGCTCAGCTTTCAGATTAGATGCTCTTTTTGTGGTGCTTATGAAAGGTGGCGTTTGTCCCCCAGGCACTACTTTGACCCTACAGAGCCAATAAAAAGGCTGGGTCATATGCTACACAGACCAGACTAGACATACGCGAGCTGCCAATTGTGTGTTAAGTTACAAGGGTCAAAACACTGACACTTTGTCACTAAAGGTCTAGAAGTGCTGGGACTGCGCAGAGTGATTGGAAGCAGGGAGATTCCACTTCAGTCGGTAAAAGATATTTTAATCATTTCTTTTTGGGATTAGACCAATGTATCCGTTTGCTGATGAGAAGCCAGTTTTCTGGTAAAAATAGTTGGAAAGTGCTGTACTAAATGTGTTGCTTGGAGATCTTCCTAACCTATTCTATACAGCGTTTCTATCTCAGTCTACGCCTGGTCATCCCTCTCTCACATAATGCTGGTCTGTTGTCTACTAGTCAACAACAGATCCTTCTTTAGAGAACAGATACCTCAGACAATCTAATATTTTGGCACAAACATATGCATTTGCAGTCATGCGGGTATGAATAGACAACTTTATTTAGTTAAGTAAACTAGTAAAACCAATATATTTTGGAAGATTTGGTGATAATGTTTGTGTTTTTTTATTTTATTTATTCTTTTTTGGGTTTTTTTTTCCTTCTTTGAATTACAGTATAGTTTTCCTTGACACCTCAGTGTCTGGTACAGTGATTAACTTTATAACGTTAAAACACATTATGGACACATCCCTAATCTCTTCTCTTCTAATCTCTCAGCTATGAGGCCAAGACAACAGGGGAGGCTCGCAGACACAATGAGATTACATGATGAGGTGACATTTGCAATAGGGAACATATCTGATCAGCAGCTTTGTCTGTCTAAGCTGTTCAGCAGACAACCTTTGCCAAGGTCCAGAAGAAAACAAACATTCAGCCAAGTAGCAGGCTCGACAATGGAGATAACGGAGATTAAAAGGAGGTGGTTACAGCCGGGCTGCTTATGTCTTTTACTTACTTATGATGTAACAGGAAAATATATATACAAGAAAATTTGCACTTTTTTTGTGTAAGAGTTTAATGGGTTTTATTTTTGTGTTGTTTTTCATTATTATGCTTTTTTGGATATAGTTCAGTCTGCATATTTTTTCATTAGGTATTCTTCAATTAACATTAAACAGTGCAGTATCAAGCTGCCGATTTGACACATTTTTTTGTGCTTTAAAAAAGGCAAAAGCTGGCTAACCCAAGCTGTAATTTAACCCTCTACCACAAGGGGAGACGTTAACAGGCAGAGGCACATCAACAGATACTGAAGCTATTTCACATCGGATTCATATCTGTACGGCCCGTCTCCGTATACCTGGCCCATATTCACAGGGACAGGAGGTACCACGCTCCTGAGAGCTAACATTACATCACCCTCACTGTGTGTGCTTTGACTCCATTCTCATCACACTTTCACCTGTTTTGATAGGTTTAGTACTAACTTCATGAAGGGATTTTGCCAGAGAAGGCCCTAAGAAGCTTGTTGTCCATCTGGCTCAGTTAAGAATCTACTACCCGCTGAGCCCAAAAATAACCTGGAAAATTCTTGAACATTTACCATCGCTTTGATCTTGTTAATATGAACTGTTGACATCCTTCGAATTCCTTTAACCGCTAATCTGTTTCTATGACTTTAACTTAATCTTGATCTCTTTAATTTGTATAATTAATGCTGAAATTAAAAATAAAACTCTTAAGATATACATTTTATTTCCACCATCAGAAATCATACCATGTGAAGGAAACGTCACAAAGTGCGGCCATGGATGCCTGGCAACAGACGAGGGTGTTATCTGTGTGTGTCCTGAGGGATCATTACTACAGCAGAACGGACAAGCCTGTACGGGTATGGACTATATTACAGTTCATCAGACACTTTAATATGCATGCGTTCACAATTCAAAGTGCAAATTTCCCATTCTTTAACTTTCTGCAAAAAAAAAACAGTAGAAAATGTTCTTTTCTGTGTTGATGAAGCTAAATGTATATCATGGTTATATACACATGTGGAGTGTATTTTTTTATACTATTAAAAATAAATACATTACTGAATGATAACATTAAGACGCATCAGATATTTTGACATTTTGATAAACAGAGATAATAGATATTGCTGCTACTATATAATTTACTCCCAGTGTAACCTAAATATCTTGTAAGTAAGGGTGGATTAATGTGGCCACACCGAGGTCAGATGGATCAAAAGCTTGAAATCACAGCGGTGCAGTAACCAGATGGCTTGACAAATAATGATAATATATGTAATAGAATAAATTTAGACAAAAAAGGAGACCTCATCTACAATATTTTAAAGATGTTTTTATTTGCCTGTATGGAGAATCTGAATGCTCTCAAATGTGTCTGCTTCAAAAGGTATTCTGCAGTCACTGATTCAAGACTGTGGTAACCTTAACAGCTCTCTGGTACATAACACATTCATATGCAACACTTCCTTCACTGACAAACAGAGCAAATGCTGTAAATAAGAAAGTTGCCTATCGCTCGAGTTTCACTGTGTGGGCTGTGAGTCCTGTGAGAAAGCGTGGCCTCTATGTAAAGAAGATCTGTGTATGTACGTGTAATGCTGTTTTTTTTTGGTTTGTTTGTTTCATTTCCCTTCGCTCTCGCAGGATGCTCATCTGCAGACAGAGGGGGTTGCAGCCAGCTCTGCACTCCTGTCACTCCTAGTAGGTGGCAGTGTGCTTGTCTGCCTGGCTACCAGCTCCACCAAGATGGCAAGCGCTGTATTGCCTCCGGTGAGTCATACAGTGGCAAAGCAGTCAGCTGAGGCGGATGAGCCCACACAGAAAACAGCGTCCATCCAATCTCACTGTCTCTCTTACTGTTAATCTTTCAACACATACGGTCATTAAAATAAGGTAAAAATGCAAATAAGGAGTTTAAAGGCTTCTACAGCACATGAAATTATAAAATGGTATCTCTGTATTGTACAGGACCACCGCCCTACCTACTTGTTGCCAACCTAGTGGATGTAAGACAAATTAATCCTGATGGCACTGGGGATCTAACCCTCGTGGAGGAACCCAGAGGAACAATCATAGCTCTGGACTATGACCCTGTCCACAATAATGTAAGATGAAAACTGCTGTCATTTTTTATTGCCCTTTTGTTTCAGATTTCTCAACAGAGCAAAGAGTGGGAGAATATGAGTACACACTATACTAACCTTGGGTCTTGCTAATCCTCTGGAGAATCAGAGTTTTAGGAAGACCAGACTCAGGTTTTGGTGAAGACAACCAGTGACATCTAGTGGACAGATACTGTACCTCTATTGCCTGCAGGGATTATCAATGTTTTATGGAAAAACAATCATTTCTACTTTACTTTTTGGGAAATTCATAACTGTTAATGAGTTTGCTACTTGTTTAGTTTCCCATATAATTAATGCATATTTATATTATCTATATTTTTTAATCTTTTATTATATGTATTCTGAAGGTGTACTTTGCCAGTATAAGCCAGAAAACGATTGAGCGTGTTGATCTGAACAGAGGGTCGAGAGATGTTATTCTCTCCAATGGTTTGGACTCTCCAGAAGGACTGGCGATTGACTGGATCCACCGCAGGATGTACTGGACAGATAAAAGGTGTGTAGTGTTTGCAGAGAGTAAATATTTTGGACAGTGCAGGAAGAGATTGTTTCATTAAGTTCTGGAGGCATGATACTTTCTATACCGGATATCTGTTTTGATATCACCGCAACCTCACTGCATATAAACAGTATTGACATGGTTTTGTTTTTCTGCTTCACACTTCTGTATACATTTTATTCTCCAGCCACTCAACTGTTGAATGCAGTACCCTGGTTGGACTGAACAGAGAAACCGTTGTAAGCAAAGGGCTGGAAAAACCAAGAGGAATCGCAGTTCATCCTGTGGCAAAGTGAGTGTGGTTCAATGCGGACGCTTGTTTCGGATGTTAAAACTACAAACCAACTGCAACATCCCTCGAAGGATTTAACGTTGATACACAGCAGTGCATACAGGATGTGAATAGGAGGAAAAACTCTTCGGTGTCTCAACAGCAGCTCTACTTTGTCATTCATTCACATTATTGCAGAAAAACACTTTTTATATGTTGTTCTACCACCGTGAGACGATGGCCACAGAGCAAAGAGCAGAACCATTGTCAGCTTTAACCACTGCTTGAACAAAAAGATGAACAAAAATCTAATACTTCTGTGTCTGAATTTCCACAACAGTACCTTAACTACCAAATAATTAACCCCCCGAACATTCTCCCATTTCAATTAAGTTGCTTCAAAGTTAGAAAAAGAAGTAAATGTTGTATTATATAGGATTAAGAGATGACTAATTTATAATTCTCTTATTTCCTTTTTGAGGAAGTTGTTCTGGACTGACATAGGAGCCCATCCTGTGGTAGAAAGTGCCTCTCTGGGGGGCAAAGACCGGGCCGCTGTGGCGAGCACCAACCTTGTGTCACCGACCGGACTGACCATCGACTTCACCGAGGACCTGCTGCTCTGGTGTGACCAGTGGAGGGGTCTGGTGGAGACCGCTGCCCTGGACGGTTCAGATCGACGGGTCCTGTTAGAGAACCAAGTAGGTGAGGCTTGTGTGAAACGTACACATTCACAAGAGCGCCGCATTGAGAAAAGGTTGGAATATATAAAACCTTAGACTTGGCTTCACTTTGTCATCTTTGTTTAAGCCAGTCTAACAAATTAAACTTAAAATATCCTAAAGCTGACACAGAAATGGAGGAAATTAAAATATTCTCTCATTTAGTGATGTCTTAGTTAACTGCCTTAACTTCCTTGAAACATCATTTAAATATGCTAAAACCTTTTTAAACTCCAAGATAATATGAACAGTTCTCACCTTGAAACTCTCAATAAACGCAGGTCTTCTCTCCCTCTTATGATTCATCCAGGCCGACCTTTTGACCTCGCAGTGTTTGAGGACAGGCTGTGGATATCCGATCGGGAGAACCGGCAGCTGACGAGTGTACACAAGCGGACTGGGAAAAAACTGCAACGTATCCATGGCAACATGGTCCAGCCGGCATCCATTGTGGTGGTTCATCCGCTCGCTAAACCAGGTACAGAGAGACAACATGGACTCATCTTCGACACTGATTCATTCAGAAATTACATACAGAGATTTAAAAACACTACATGTAGGGACCTAAGCACAGGTAAAAATTACAAGATGACCTCAAATTCAATAAAAAATTATTGGTAAATTCTTCTGTCCTCCCACTGTAGTTGTCAGCATTAACAGTACTAAGCTACACAAAAACACTGACTAAGCCAGTTCATTCACATCATTTTAAAAAGCCAGTAACAGAGCTTTCGATTGTCATTCTGCGTCCTCGTCTTCAGGAGCAGACGTCTGCCTTCACCTGAATGGAGGTTGTGCTCAGGTGTGTGAAAGCAAACTGGGATTCGCCCACTGCTCCTGTCTGTCGCATTACGTCCTGTCAGCTGATGGAAAAAGCTGTTTGCCTACCGAGGCGTCAAATGGAACAACGGGTGACTTATTTATATTGCTCCTCACATACACTTCAGTGTAATTTGCAGAATTGTGGAATGGTTATACTGACTACATTAATTCATTGTATAGATTCTGGGGACGGTGAATCCAATAATCTAACGTCTCTCAAAAACAAAACGCTGAACGATGAGAGCACCCCGCTGACAACGGACTCTGATGGAGGCGGTCTCTTCACAGACAAGATGGTTTCAGGTAAAAGTGCACCCTTAAAGCCGGCTTATCAGTCGCTCTTCATATTCAAGTTCTTAATCTACCTAAATGTTGTGGTTTCACATGTCCCCTTCTCCGTCAGACCAGAATGAGTGTTACTCACTTCGCTGTGATGTGAATGCACAGTGCCTGCTGAATGCTGGCAGGCCGACCTGTGTGTGTCTGGAGGGTTTTACAGGTGATGGACAGCTGTGTGAGGGTGAGTATTTCTGTTCCTGTACTTTAAAGGTGTCTTTGGCTGAAGTAACATATCCTGGAGAAAGCTTATGGGATTAGATTTGATACAGAGACGCTTTTATCTCACTTACTGTAGCAAGAGGCTTAAAAATAGCATATTTTGGCACAAGTAGCAGTCCTGGGAATGGGGCAGAATTTAGTTTTAGATATGAAAATACTTCTCAGAGGCTGCTCTGGAAGCAAAGATAATCACAATATTTAAATTAAACATTAATGACAGGAGCTGAAGCCAAAATGTCTAAAAGGCAAGTAAAAAAAATGTAACTACCAATAGTTAATTCATATGTCTTTCCTGAGAAGTGTGTTAGATTTATCTGTATGAAGCAGAGTACGCATCAAATGTCAGCTAAAGTGATGGATAAAACCACACTTTAACCAATGTACCAGAGAAGTGCCGACCCACTTATACAGAAATTGTCTAAATGTCTGGTAGCATTCGAGATGAAATTGTGAACCTATGACACGCTATATACTGCAAACATCTGATGCCTCTTCTCCTTCTGTTTGAAGATATCGATGAGTGTAAACAGAAAACGCACAAATGTGACAAAAACGCAGAGTGCCAGAATACCTTAGGAAAGTATCTCTGCAAGTGCCGGGCTGGATACCACGGCAACGGGAAGATGTGCCAAGGTGTGTCTCGGATTTACTGCACACATGAGATTATGTTAATATCAAGATTAAAATGAGTATATTACAAAAGCCTTTGTTATACAGTGCTCTTGATACTAATGATCAGGTATCGTATTTAAAGAGTGTCTAGGATGAAAATTAGCAGTAGTGGTGGAGGCTTATATCCATATCATATTCGATATAACTAACAATATATGTGATATAATCCCTTTATTACACATGGAATGTAGTGTTTACATGAGTAATTTCAAAGGAAGGAATTAACAGGAATTAAATGTAACAGTGTCATACTGCATGTTTGTAGAATTTAATAATATTATATCCCTAATACTCTCAAGAGTTGGAGACCACACTGCCGTGGCTGACGACCGGCAGCCCAGCTGATGTCACCACCCGGCGCCACAACAGCAACTCGGTCGAGAGCTGCCCCTCCAGCCATGAGTCCTACTGTCTGTACGAGGGTGTCTGCTTCTACTTTCCTGAAATGGAGTCCTACGCTTGCAAGTAAACAACCGCTCTTGTGTGACCCCTGTGTGTGACCCCTGTGTGTGACCCCTGACCTCCAAGTTCTGACAGTTTACTGAGATCTTGTGTTCAAGAAGACCTGAATGTGAGCGTCTTTCCTCGACCGATTAATCTGATCATCTGTTCTATGGCAGATAAGCTCATCTGCTCTTTGTTCTTTTGAGAGTTTACTATCAATAGCTACACTCTTAAACAGGTTTCAAGTCAAGCACAACAATTTACGTCAAGCAATCACTGTTAGTAAAATTTTAAAAATGTACCAGTTCAGACTGCAATTAGGATATTCTTAAACTCCTCTCTGGGATGTATTCAAACACTTGAGGAGCATTTTTAGAGAGTTTGAGAACACCTCTGGCATCACAGATGCCTCTCGTGTTATTTATTATAGCTGACAAGCAGTAGGTGTCACTATTGTTCCATGATTAAAGCCACTTCGTTTTTTCTTTTTTTTGGGGGTGGGTTTATCCCTTTATCATTATGGATAGGACAGTAAAGAAGGACATACTATTCTGAATTTGACCTTTTCACATTTATATACATATCAGACATAAAACAAAAACAGAAACATTTCAAGACTGTGAGAAGCAATGTACTGTGAGTGTGATCTTGAAAGACCACATTATATGTCTCTGTAATGGAGGCTGCATTAGAAATGGGTAAAATCATTTTATAGTTTGAGTTCGTTGTTTTAACTGAGGTGTAGTTTTTTTTTTTTCTTTACAGTGTTCGGCACTACTGCCCATCAATACATTCTTTACATTAAGTTTATATTCCTCAGTTAATTTTGTGCTTCTTGAAATCTATATCTTCGGACGTGAACACAACCTTTTTGTATTTTACATTCATGCTTTTAACATAATTTACTATTGTGTCATATGCCCACTATGCTGAAATGCTCCAAGTACACTCTTGGCTAAATATTATGATCTAATCATGAACAACATAATTAAGGAAGTTATTCTTTCGCCATGTATGTCTGCAAAATTAGAAAAGGAAAGAATATGCTTGGCATAGCTGAACACAAATTATTCAGGAAATATTCAATTTGTGACTTACATGAACCTGTTGCAGCTGTGTGTCAGGCTACATGGGGGAGCGCTGCCAGTTCAGTGACCTGGAGTGGTGGGAGCTTCAGCAGGCTGAGGAGGAGAAGAGGAGGAACGTGGTCATCGCGGCCTGCATGGTGGTCCTGGTTTCCCTGCTCTCCATCGCTGCCTGTGTCACCTACTGCTATGGGTGAGAAGGGAGAAACACAAGAAAAAAAAAAGTACCTTGTAAAAACGGCGGAAAATGTTAATGAGAGGAGGCGAGGACACTGAAGAAAGAAAGTACAAAAATAACTAAATGACAGGGCATAATGAAGGGAATGAGAAGAAAAGCAAAGAAAGCAGAAAAAAAAAGTTTCATTTACAATGAAAAGTGAAAGGAATGGACAATTAACCTTTTCCCTGCTTCAATGTTCTTTAGGATCATTGAGAAATTTGCTCAAAACTTTGATCCATATAAAGCAAATTCCTTAATTGATTACAATAAATTCAGTGTTGTGTTCATTCACAACAATTGGAAGCAAAAGGCGGTGCAGATAGCCGAAGAGGAGCCGCTCCGGCAATGAATGAGCTGACAGCGTTTAGAGGTGTCTATCAAACCCGGGGTGGCATGAGCCGTGTAATGCAGGTGCCTCGGCGTGACAGCAGGGGGGTCGAGTGGGGGTGGCAGATTGCATGTGGAACGAATGGCAGCATGCGACCTTGGTTAGAGGAGCATACGTTTAAAAAAAAAAAAAAAGCACACTGCAACCCCTCCTCCCTTTTATTTCCACCTGAGCTGTCTCTAAGTAGCTGATTTGTTTTATGGTTGTTTCACCGGCTTATGGACAAGGCTGTTGGCATTCTCCACTCTTTTGACTCACAAAGCACACATCACCCCCCCACACACAACACACACACATCTCCCCTTTACCTACTACATCCCAGCGGTTGCAGTCTCGGCTCCCCCTGTGGAAGTGGCACGCTTTCAATTACATGCTTGGTTTAGCTTGTTCTACAGCAATTACACATAAAAATAGGTCATTTCTCAGCTACAAAATGGAGCCGCTGAGGTATGACCCCAGTGGAAACGCTACATGGCCGCCAATAGCTTTGCCTCAAATTGCCTTCTGCACTTGACTGCAAGTGCACTTACACAGTTTTTTGAGTTTGGTGGTTTGGTTTCCTCTGCAACACACACACTCTCTCACAAGTATCATATTATACAGTCCCCAGCGGCATGGGTTCAAAAAAAAAAAAAACTTGCCTCTCATATTGTGTCTTTTTAGGCTCAAACATGCAAAAAAAAAATCCACCACACTTCCAACCAATGAGATCAATTTAAGTTTAATAATGAACTAGCTCTTCTAGTCAATGAGCAGGCTGGACAACATGAATACTGAAAGCAACTGAGAAACTGTAGTGTTGAAATTTCTGATCTGAACACAAGCTTGTGTATGGTAAAAACACATTTATTTTTTAAAAAAAATGCACGTGTGTGAAGGCAAAAGTGCCAAGTATTACACCGTTAACAGGTTATGCAGACTACAGATCAATTTTATATTTCCTACATGTTGAACTTGAAATACCCCACCTCCGTGAATGCCACACCAGTCTGTAAATATTAACATGTTCATTTACATGTTGATTGAGGTGGAGGACCCTTGGGATTCATATATTAATTCAAATATCACGTGTGTGTTTTGTTTTTTTCCATGTCTTCCATGCAGAACTAGGAAATTCTTCCACAAACAGCCCTCGGTGGACAATGTGAGCGAGACCAGCGTGACAGATGAGAGCATGTCAGAGGCCACGACCACCAGTGTGCCTCGGGTAAGATCACCACCATCGAGATCTGTCATGAAAATGTCTTTCGGTAAAAAGGACGTCCATCAAATGAACCAGAGGATGTTGTGAATTAAGTCGAGTGTTTTCTTAATCCTTGCAGTCGGTCTGTAACGTATTAGTTGACTGAATCAATAGAAATTCAGGGAAGTTAAATCCAAATAAACTTGATTTTACAGAGTCAGTATTATGAACTTATGACATCATATTAAACCCATCTACAATGACAAAAATGTTTAAAGACACTCGTAACCTTCTTGATAAATCATTGTATGAATCTGCAGTTCTACATGATGGTAGAAAACGGAGTGGGAGGAATGGTCATCCCTGCTATGGGCTGTCCCAGGAGAGCCGTCTGTCCTTCCTGCTCTTCAGAAACAGGTACCTGAAACTGCCACTCATCTTTGCAGACACATCTGCTCACAGCTGAGATAAATCTACAGCTGCACTATGACATTTTGTGATTGGAACAATTTGGACTTAATTATTTTTACTATTACTTCATTTTGATGTTTTCTTGCCAGGTGAAAACACCATGTCCGAAGAGTCAGGAACTTTGTCTAAACACAACCGAGGCTACGAGTGCTCCATGGTGTCCGCTGTTGTCATGGAGACCACCCAACCCAACATCCATCACTCAAGTCCGTCGTCATCAAGATCGTACACTTGTTCGTCTTTCAAGCCTCCGCCGCCCCCCCACACTCCTGGCCCAGAGCCCTCCGCCCTCTAGTTTACTGGAGACACCAACATGGTTGTGCAGTTAAATACACATTTTCAGAGTGTAATTCCAAAATTAAATACCTGACAAATGAAAGGAATATCACAGGAGGTGTTACCTACCAAAAAGTTTTTTGTGTTCATTTTTGTCTGGTTTGCTACTCTCATCTGTGGATTTCTGTGACACGCACAACTTACAAATGGCAGGCCAGTTAATGAAAGCTTAATTAAACACAGTGATCTTGTAGCCTTTAAAGGAAATCATTTGGTGCTAAGAGTTTTTTTTCCATTACAAGATGTAGTGATGGCTAATTTTGACCCAGACATTATGATCCATAAACTATACTGCCAAATTAACATGGACACATACTTAAAATTATACTTAACACATAGTAGTTAGTCTGCAGTTTACTACTAAACTGAGGTGTTGTACAAAATAGAGACCAAATAAAATTTGTCTGTATTAGTTTCCAAAACAGTGTTTGGAAATAAACTCTTCCTTGTATTAATTATTTACCTGGTCACAGTTTAGAAATGAAAAGCCACTGGTTTCTTTTGAAAGGACACTTAGACAACCAGTATTGCTCATCAAGACGTCCCAGGCCATTTCAGAGAAACAACTTCCTTTCTGTTCATCCAGCATGAAGCATAGATACCGGAATAGCATAAACACTAGAGCATCAATTTGCATTTTATTCTCAAGCCCGGTGAATTTAGTTTATCTTGCTAAAATTATAAATTGGCTTAATGCGTTTTGCATCTTTCAGACTCCATAAGAACTTGCTTTCTTCAGTATGTGGTGGTCTTTGTATCTCATTTACCAGTGAATAAGTGACGTTGGCGACCCTCCCTGAAAGGATTTCACTCTTGTCAATGCTGTTTATGCAGCTTTTTCAACAACGCAAACCGTTTCTCGCTATAGCACTGATTTCTCCACGTTTTATCTGCTGAAAAACATTTGAGTGACAGTTAAATTTATTTAATTATCAAATATCACACACCCTTCTCAAAGTGCTTGGATTAAACTGGTGCAGGAGAGCACAAGATGAAGAATAACTGCTTGCTTGCATTATAAAGGGATGCGTCTTATCTTTTTTGAAATCACTTTCATGTTTTCCCTATTTCTTCTTCATTCTTAATGTAGTAGTTGTTTGAGACAGCTGTTCTTTTAAGGATATATTTAAAAGTCCATGAAGGGGTTTTGTTGGGTTCACTGTAACATTTCACTCAAATAATATTCAACACTACTTTACAACTCAGCGATAAGCTGAATGAAAGGATTTCTTGCTCATACAGCTAAAATGAATGAAATGTGACTGATAAATGAACCGTTTGCCTTGACCTGATAACACTTTGACAGCTAGCACATCAGTGCAGTAACTCCACTAACCTCTGATACTGTTAGCAAACTGTGTGTGCGTTTTTATACAAAGATCTACCTATGTTTCTTTCTGCCAAAGCTTTACTTTCAACTATGCTTTTAGAAATAAGAGGAGGGTAAATTGAACTGGACTGTTTGCTCAGGAATGGGAAGGTATCTTAGTATTGATTTCTAGCTAATGTCTTTGCAGAAGTTTTTTTTAAAACATCTAAACAAGAAAACAAAGATAATATTTATTTGGAAAGCACAAGCAACATCCAGCATTCACTGTATTTAGCTCTGATTGTGTATTATTTGCAGCACCAATGTACTATAACTGGAATTAGACAACTGCAAAATTGAGCTTGTTTTTATTTTAAAATCAATAAAACTATATTCACCAAAAACGTGAAGTGTGTTGATAAATGCGACATATTTAGCACCAACACAAGTTTGCTGGATGCATTAAAAATAATTACCATTACTTTTATTTCACCATCCAACTCTCTTTACAAAATACACTTTTCTAATGATAGTCTCTCATAATTGAAAGATTATTGTGGCCATTCATAGTCCATCTCTGTCCTGTTACACCCCATCACACTCTACTTCAAAGCTCTTGCCCCTGCTCCACTGATGATGCCTTTCTATCCTCCACCAAATCTAACGCTCTAGTGATGTTGGTACCAACGCTGCCACCCTCCAGCACAACTACCCCATCTGTCTATTTCTATTTCATTCTCTGTCTCTGTCTGCGGCTCCGTCTCAAGGTTGACTGGGAATTCTTAATAGAAGGACCTACAGCCTCTTTGTTTCGAGGCAATGGCAGAAAACAAAGCACTTTAACTCAAAAACCATCAGGGGCCACATTGATATTGATTTTCCCAGAAAAGACACACTTATCTATATATTGGCCTCCATTAGGGCTAACAGATAGGTTAGGGCACCGCTCCAAACAGCAGCAGATCAGCCTTCAAGTAAAGATGAAATTGGGCCCAGTGTCAATTTATCTTGTATTACTCCTCAATTGGGGCAACAGGGGGCAATAGAGTCACTGACACTGTAAGTAACGGGGACCTCAAGGGGCCTCAGGTTTGTATCATTTTTGGAGGTGGCATGCTTTTAAATGTTTTTATAAATATACACTCAGTTTTAGTTTATTGAGCTAAAACTAATGCAGTCTAAATCAGGTGTAGATCTTGACTACACAGTTGGTGTTTGTCATTTTGCCTACTCATATAGATTTAAATGGGGTCAAAATAATAGAAACACCACTCTGAATTATTTCCTCATACCCTAACCCTTAAGTTTAATTGATATAGATCAGCAACATAGATTCAGTAATTGATTTTCTAGCCAACACGTGAACATTTCCTATGTACCAAACTGATTTCCAATCAAAGTCAGGAGTCAGGGTACATGAATTTTGTTTAAATGGGCCAGTTCTAGGTAGTCACAAATATCAAGTTGTATGACTTTTAATGACACAACCGGCACGGCTACATCATCTGAAAGATCTCACAAAAAGAGAAAGACAGAGGCCAACTGCAGTTAAATAAGCTCCATCTTCATAAAAAGTTCTTCTCAAGTCGTTAGCTGTAGATCTGTGTGAGCTTGAAGTTTCAGTTTTGGCCTCAATTGTTGAATACTTCGTAAATCAAATTAAATGGGTGGGGTGAGGAGTTGAACATGCTTGTGGATTATCACAGAGACACAGTAATAAAAAGGGGGAAAAAACCCACACAGACAAGTAACAAACGTAATTTCATTCTTTCTCTATTTGCTATTTTTGTATTTTTTCTGCCAGATGGGGCTAGCTTTGCTTTATCGCTCACGTCTCCATCCCAGCCCGGAGGACAGCTGATGAGGGCTAAAGAGGGAATTAGCTACCCACTCAAAGGCTTTGCTCTGATCCTTCAGGTCAGTGTTTGGTTCCCCCCAGCTCTTGAGCAGGACAGAGTAACACTAGTTTGTGAGGATTTGGCAGGTTTAAAATCTGAAAGGGGAGGGGGGGGGTCTAATGCATGCATTGGACATGGACACATGAGCCAGAATCTATGGGTGCACTACAGAGGAGGGAGAGTCTCAAACTTGCTCCCCTGGTAGTTTGGTCTCCTGAGGGGCATTTGGAGTGAACATTTTGATTGACTGAAAGCCTGAAATATGCTTTCTTTCAAGTGGCAGCCCAACCTGATCAATGAATGTTACCCTCACAGCAAAACGAAGACATAGAAAAGTCCAATCTAACTTGAGATGTATTTGTGCATTTGTGTGTCATAACTTTCAATCTGTATCCTCTATATTTATTTAGAAAACACATCACATCAAGCCAAACATTTTTTGTCCTGGGCCATTGGTGGATAATATCTCCAACTCTCACTCATCATGTTTATAGGTGATCTTTCACACCTTTTAACAAGTATTTATTTCTAGTGTATTGCTCTATATTCCTACTATTTTCTAAATAGGGTTTTAAAAAATAGTTTAGATATTTTTTCACCCCTCATAATTCATAACCATAACCCAGAGCTGATCAAGTGTCTGAAAAGCAATATTTGAGAAACAAACGATAAGTGTTAGTAGTGATTGTATGCTCACTCCTCCAGAGAGGCACACAAAGAGAAGTCACTTCTGACAATTATGAAGGCAACTCATCAAAACTAGATATAATCAATATTTTTCAGATAAAATAACTAGGAGAATGCATTTGTTATGCTCCTTGGAGATTTCCTTATATCTATGTTTGAGGCTATACTGTCTTTCTTCCAGCAGATGGAGACAGTGTATAAACCAACCTTAAAAGACTGTCATTTGATGGGAATATCAGTGTCAGTGGAGGTAGCATCGACAATCTATCAAAATGGATTGCTTTGTCACCAACACGTACCAAAAAAAAAAAAAAAAACACCTTTCATAGGAGGTAAAATCTTCATGTGATAAAATTCTCTCTCAGACAGGTGTCTGCTGTGACCTTTTAAGTTAAACTAGTCGCGACTGACAGGAGTGACTTTGCGGCATGAAGACTAATAAAAGAGTGATGACTTTTTTTCGATCACTCACTTCACACTGGATGCGCTTTAAGATGGGGTAAGTAAAGTAATGCACCCATTGGCAGTGCTGTACCTATAGTGCATGTCAGCGCAATAAATGAGACAACAGCTGTCAATATTGGAAGGGATTATCTGGGCTTTAACCCTTTGGATGCCCAGATCAGCTCTTATTACGGTTGTTCTTCAGGACTACAAAACAAGTTGGATATAAATCAAATTAGACTACTGTCACAAAATATAAATCTTGTCTTGGTTATTCAGCTAGTTTTCCCCCCTAAATGGACACTAAACAAAGTGATAAAGTACTGAATGTCCGTGCAGCCCTTTGTGCTAACATAACTGTGCAGATCATTTAAACCTGAAGAACAGGGCCTTTCTACTGATTACGGTCATGCTAATAGATCCCGCACTGAATGAGCAAACTTGCAAAAGATGCTATGATCAGCATCAAAGGCATATCAGAAATCTCTCACCAACAGTCAATATTTTGCTAATTCTATCACATGCAGCACTTACATCATCACTGAGAACAGCTGCCGTCAGTTCACAGCGACATGCGTCACCATGACCCACGGCGTGCACTCCACAGTCTGAATCAGGCGACTGAGACCAAACAGACTGAAGCATCCAGCTCTTGTATCCAGCAAACTCTTCAGCACCAAACACTGACTGCAATGAAATGTGACAAAACACGCAAGACAGTAGGTGTCAAAGCGGTGCCAAAATAGATGAGACTGCTTCTTTTGTGTGCCAACAATGTGTAAGTGTTTTTAATTCTGCAATAATTGTCACAGATATAAACAAATAAATTACAGTGGCCAGAAAAAAGGCTTTGAATATTTTCGAAATTGGTCAATAATTTAATTATATTAAATCATGGCCCTTCAGACAGCACCTACAATAGAATAGAAACACAACAGGAATACTTTATGTATTCATAATGCAGGTTTTTTCATTTCAACATTAAAGGAAATTTCGAGGAATAAGAGATCATGCATTTGCATTTAAGAAACACTACATAACCATAGGACTTACAAGCTATTTATGGCTAACAACATAAAAATATTAAGAGCAGTAAATGTTTTAAATTGACTTTCAATTCAATCCATATGAAGGAAAATGGTCTCTAATAAAAGTATGTCTATGCATGTAAATCACAAAAAAAAGTTGTTTAGAAATCACATTTAATGAAATACGACATAAAATAATAGTATAAAAACATAGCTATAGGAGCTGATGGAGTCGCTCATGTCTCCACAACACACCTGTAGACACCTGACACCCCTTTCAGAGCTTGTTACAGATGCAGCAGGAACAGCACAGGTGTGGCTGATCACATTAATAACGGCTGCTCTCCCACGTCAGTTGCTTCCAAGACTTCCTGGTGTTGAGCTGCTAGCTCAGTTACAAGCATTTCCTCCAGGAAGCTCACTGGCGGTCATCAGTACCATTGAACACACCTGTGCCTTTTGTGCTTAGACTAATTAAAATGGTCTTTTGCTGTTAAAAAATAGCATAAAGCACTGAATTTGTTTTATTGTTGCATTTCAAAGTGTGATATGAAGATAATGATGAGAAGCTGAATATGTGAATATAATAATATATGAAAAGCTAAAGCTAAATTAATGCTGGAGCTGGAGCCACACTGTCAGTAATAGAAATTACCTACAGTATTAAATAAGGTACTAACATACTGTCTGGCTCTTGCTTTGTCAATATATAGACCTCCCCTCATGTTAAAATATCTTCCGTGATGCGGTCACAGGCTTTAAGTAGTGGGCTGCCCGTGTAAAGAAAAAAAAAGACTATTAAATATTTAAAAAGTCTCGTACCTCGTTTGGCGAAACTTCCTGCATGTTTTTGAAGATTTCTCATCATCATGTAGGCAAATAAATAAAAACGTATCCCTGTCTGCTGCACAATAAATAGCGCTTTTTGGCCGCTTAACGGCAGGAGGAAGTGACGTATTTTTGTAGTCAAAA
>JAOXYL010000065.1:6093977-6107282 GCA_028564955.1 Terapon puta
CTGAAACATGACAGTTTCTTTTACAAAACAGCCCAAGAAGATAAAAAAAAGTTTACTGACTAGATTTGCTGCCATTGAATGTTGGGCTTCAAGTAATGATTGATTGATATTTTCTACTGGCCAGTGAGACATGAATTCAGCCAAGGTTGACAGGTTGTAGGTCCATGATCCTCTCAAAGAGAGCCGCAGATCCTCTAGTATGTTGGAGGCTTGGCCCTTGCAGACTGGCTGAGTCTTAACCCCTTCTGTGGTGCTCATGGTTATAACACGGAGCGTTCTGATCACTGGACCTGAGGGGCAGTTCAAATACCGTCAGGTCATCGGGGGCCCATATTAACAGAACCAAGGCTTTGTCACCAATCCCACTCAACTTTGAGGATCTTTAGGGGAAACAAATCGATCAACTCCTGACTCCATAACTGGTCTAAATGAAAACCACCAGAAGATTTTTTTCTGTTCGACTCCAGCACTTCATCTGAAACTTTAAAAAAAGTTTGAAATATTGTTCAATCTTGGATAAAAATAAAGTAAAAAATAACTGCTTTGACCTTGCAATAAGCATGGACATGCAAACTGTGGCATGATCGACAAATCTTTAAAGATTTCTTGATTGATTTTTGTATTTTATAAACAAACAAATTGCGTAATTGACCTAAAAAACAGAAAAAGAAAATGTCTCCTTTTCTCCTTGACTGATAAACAAGAGAACATTTCGAGTGCGCCCACCTGCTCTTTTCTCTCCTGACGCCCAATTAGGTGTCGGTCCAATTACCTGAGCACACAAAGCACAGATCCCCTTTAGCTTTTGAACCGGAGCAGCCAGAGCAAAGAATGAGCAGGAATCCGAACAGACTCCTCATCTCTGGTTTAATAATGTCCACTGGTGCACTACACGAGTGATGCAGTAATTTTTTCCTCCAGCCTGAAATGTCAGGAGGCTGACTCTGAGGAGACACTGACCCATCATGGCTTTCTCTGCGTGACAAATAGTTCAAGTGAAATTCTTTTAAATATGTCTATAAATATCTTTCCATCTAATTTATTACACCAAAATAATGTTGACATCTACCTCCATCTTTAAATCGTGTTATTTTCATGATACAAATAGTAAAAATGATACTTTAGGAGTGAAACAATTCAAAATTTGACGTACTTCTGACATTCGCAGCGCTCTTTCTTTGTTTCTACCGATGCAATATAAGATCACAGCGGTGCCTTAAAGGGCAGATAGCTATTGGTGTCTCAGAAGGTCACGGATGAAGCTCTTGTGTCCTTCCTTACTCTGTCGGCATGCTTTGGAGCGCCGTGGCTCTGCTGATAGGTTGCCTCCCTGCAGGGACACAAAGCAACTCTGTCCTGGCTGCGAAGCAGGAACTCCGAGAGCAAAGGCGTCAGCTATGCGGCTCCCAGCATGAACAGTGGAGCCGTGGCATGGGGCAGCAGGCGGAGGAATGAGAGCGCCACCTGTTCACCTCGGCTAAACATCTAACCCGAAGCGCTTGGAAAGACAGAACGGCTATTTCCATTTAACACGGAAACAAATATGAATTTTACTACCTTCGTAGAACAAAATGGCGATGGTGACGGTCGGGGATTAACGGGGATGTTTATTAACACCAGAGGCTCAAATAGTACTTCATGTGTTGAGTTTTCTATCTGCCTTAACGGTGACTCTCCAAATTTAACACCTTCACTGTTCTGCAGCGAGTGTAGGACAGTAGCACGAGCAGAACATCGACATGACAAGTCACAGAATACTTACAAAAGCCTTTCAGGTATTTAGCTGAATGAACTTGCCTTTATTTTTTTAAAGAAAAAAGACAAAACATGAGCAAATACAAAAAATATATATATTCACCAATTTGACAGCACCTGCGCAGAATTGAGAGAAAAAATGCTGCAAGGTGAGAAAACATGACCAAATACAGGAATGTGGTGCAAAAATAGAAGTTACTGTGTTCGGTTATCTGTCAGTGGTGTTTGCAAATGAGCAAGCAATGCACATTTTTGTACTTGAGGTTTTTTTTTTGCTTGTTGCTGCAACTCAAATTGAAAAAGGCGTTTTCTTCGTTTGCTGCTGCTTTGTCTCTTAGTTGACGTCCGTTCATCTCTCAGGGCCACCGTGGTTTTGTGGTCTCATCAGCAGGAAAACATGAACGGTATGGTTTTGGATTTGGTTACGTTTATACCCAAAATGACTTGGTAAGGGTCAGGGAGAGATCACGGTTTGGGTTAAAATAACTTCTCGGTGAGGGTTGGAGAACGCTGTTCACGGTTAAACGAAACCAGCGCCGACTTTAAGTTTGGAGCAAACATCAGTCTCCTGGGTCCTGTGACCAACGTTTTGTTGACCCGTCCCTCCGCCCTGACCTCCTCCTCCTCCTGCAGACTTTGTGGCTCTATAATGTCACACTTTGCTCCCAGTGGAGAAGACTCTTAATTCCTACGGCCACTGGAGGACTTTGAACACAAACAAATGTCGTCTTTGAGCGTTTGCCGAAACCGCCGAAGCTCTTTGTCTTCTCGGGCGGGCAGACTCAAGATAATGCGCTTCTGCTTGCCTCGCTCTATCCTCTGTTAACTCTTTGTTGTTCAGGACTGAACTATGGTTAAACAGCTCTTCTTCAGTCACAGGCTGCTGTATGGAGGCTAACTCCTGTTGAAGATCACTCCTTAAGGCTCTTGCAGTATCTCCTGCATTATAAAATAAGTATATAAAGGTCAGACCAATTTGGACATTTCTGTCTGGCCACATATTTGCCATTTTATTATAGGTTGTAATGGGAATAATATTTGCATCTGGTGCATAAGAGGTTGAGGCTTAATGTAACATTTGGTTGCCCATTTCAGTACCAGGTACAGGGACCATGTCAAGCCTTGGTCTTGCACAAATTGAGGCAAATGTCATCCAGCTTCCACAGCAGCCGTCTTCTCCATCTGAAGACATTCAAATGAGAAAACGTCCGGTCCGTCCCTTCAAGTTCTCCCACTCAGTCGCATTTCACACTTACAATCCTCTACTTCTGACACTACACCGTCATTCATCCCAAAGCTCCCCTTAAAGCACTTTTACAAGGTGAGAAGTGCCAGATCCAACAACAATTGAAAACAGAGCTGGCGCATCAGCTGGAGCCATCAATCATACTTCGATCAATCACTGTCACCTGGCCCCGCGCCAACCTCACACCAGCCTTTCTGCCGCGCCCTCGGCATGTAGCCCTCAGGAATGCCGGGTAATGAGGGATGGCAAGGGGCATTGAGGCATCCGATTACGAGCCATGTTGGGAAGAAAGGAAAGATGTGTCATGTGAGGGAGTGTGAGCTTGTTTACATTTGCTGGTAAAGTATTTAGCTTCTGCTTTCATCCAGAGGAAAAGTGGGATGAACCTCCTGCATTGCGGGCATTGTAAGGAGAGGAAAGGTCACGGCGAGGTGGCGACGCCTGATAGAGGTTTATGACGGGGACGAGTCTGGGATTAATGTTGACATGTTAGGTGATAAGAAGTCATTGCTGCAGTGTTTTAAACTCTGATCACCTGCCAGTCAAACAGTGTCAGTTACTGTGTTGGCATTTACTTTTGATTTTCTGTTCATAAAAATAGCCTCTTGGTGTTTTTTTGCTCAAGTTCACACCCAATATCTGAAATAGGGCTGGGCGGTATCTGAATTTTTTGATATGGTAGTGATGTGGGATGGTAGTGCTGGTTTTGCTGGTTGGTCGATCCACCACGTTGATCCACTACTGATCTGATTGCTGTGAAATGTTGGAAAGATATTCCTGGTCCATAGAGGACGAATCCCAATGACGTTGGTGAGTTTCCTTTAGCACGGCTCCCGAATGTTTTTGAACCTTCAGTTTTCAACTCACACAGAGCTTTTTGAACGAAACCCAAATCATAGCTCATCCAGTTTCTTTTAAGTGGAACTAGAGCGAGTAAGAAATTTACAGGAAGATTAAACTGAGGTAAATTTAATGATGATTTTTGAACATCTTAATTCATGTGTCTGATATGACTGTAATTGATAGATTGCATAAGGTTGTTTCCCCACAACATTATGCTAACAGTGGTATCACCAAAGTTATAAGTCCATCTTTCCAAACCAGGCATACAGACTTTTGAAAATAAGACATCATAAGATTTACACATGTAAATATGTGGTATTAGGGTATGACGTGTTTATTTGCTGTGCATTAGACTTGTGTATTTGCAGATGTGATGCTTTACCAATATTCATTCCGGGGATAGCCGCTTTAATTCAGCTTGAACATTGAAGATTTGAGTCCTCAGACTAATAAGTGTCTTTTAAATGGCAGCAAATATCACATCATGCCATGGAAGAGATGGAGATCTCACCGTTAATCTGTGCTACAAACAGCAACTGTTGGAGGGGGCACCGCAAGGTATTAAGCGTAAATCCTCTTTCCTGAAAATTGTTCACAGCGCAAATGGAAATTCCATCAGAAAATTCAGGCTCATTTATTATTCATCGTCACCCCCCTCACCAGGGCCTCGCTAGAGGTGATGAAAAACGACGGCGGATACGCAAGTATATCATGTGGGACTCTAATATATTGCTATCAAAAGCAGTGAACTGGAAAAGACAGGATTTAATATGGTATCTGGTCCTAAGTCCCTACTAATTCAATAACATTATGCCAAAGATTTATTAGGCATCCCATTTCCCATAAACACATCTGCTCTCTGAGTTTGATGCAGGCCATGCAGTGTTATGTAAAGTATTTCAGAGCTGTTTGCTTCGGGAAGGGAGTGAAACAAATTGTGCTGAATATACCTTTAAAGTGAAAAAGTTTTCCATTTTGCTTCCTTTTTTTTTACCACTTATTGCATCTTTGAATGTTATAAATGAATGTGGAAATTATGGTTTTAAGTCATTGCCATTTGCTTTTAAACTTTTAAACCTAATCCTAAATCAGTTTATGTGAACACATGTACTGTGGAGTTTTCTTTGGGATGTTCACCATATGAAAAAGTGAAGCATACTCTTACAAAGTGATCAATCAGAGGTTTTCAGTCCCTTGATCCTGTCTGATATATAGCTAGTAAATGATTCCCCCCCTGAAATGGACGCATTAATTTGAAGAAGACTGCAGCTGAGTGGAGGGTGATCTGTCAAATCTCAACTGGAAGAGTTCCAGTCCAGCAAAGGACAGACATGACCTGTTTTTCCTCACAGAAGGAGTTTTCTTTTGTCATAAATTATAATTCAAGTACACAATATTCACTTTTTTCTTCTTTTTTTAATACTATCTTGGAATTCAACTTATCATTTTGGACCCAATGTTGCTGTTACCAGATTCCTGCAGAGGCCGTCATATCATCCTCATTCACCTATCAGACCAGAACTAACCTCATTACCGAGGAATGTGTCTTACTCATACACGCTGCAGCCTCCTGCTCTCCACAATATATCTCTGTGTCAGGATGTGCTACCTTTTTGGACCCAGTCTGACAAAGAGCTCAAACAAAACAGGAACAAAAATGAATTCCTCTCATCCTCTCCAAGTCTTGAATTTGCCCTCCGCGTACGTAGAACTTTAAGGCTTTAAGGGCGACGTGGGAGCTTCAGAGACGCACATGTGACAGTGGAGAGTCATCCTCTCCTCTGGAAACCATTAAGAAAAGTATAAAATGCCTTCCTACCAGTTTGATTTGTAGTTAGAGGGTTAACCCCTGAAATGTCTGTCTGTGGTTCTTGAGAATTTGAAACCCCAGTAGTGAGTGATTGTTTCAATGTAAATGGGGCATGAAAGCCCCTCTATAACTTTTCTTTTGGGTCTTGTCATTCTCGATTATAAATCCCACAAGTGACTTCTGCTTTTTAAGTGGCCATTTTTACAGTGCAGAGCACAAATGGGAAATTATATCCGTTTAAATGTATTTTGGCAGAGAGGTGAAATAACAAATCAAACCACTGATTTGGGAATATTGCACAAATAGACATGGGATGGGGGAGAGCCTGTGTCAATATGATATCCACTTGTTGTGACAGTGGGGCTGCTGCGTGCACAAACACATGGCAGAGTTTTGTGGGGAGGTATAACTGAGGCTGGCGCGGCGTTGACACCTCCAGCTGTCTCCAGGGTTGGAATAAAGATCTGACACCCGCAGCGGTCCGGCGTAGACACCAGCTGGGCCTGGAGCCAGAGAAAATGTCTTTCGCCTCTCCTATCAACACCGCCATTCTCTCTCCTTCACAACCACAACGTCACCTTCTTCCACTCCCTATAACTTTTCTTTTATGTCTCCATTTAGCTTTATTTATCCAAAAAATTTTCCCCTCGCTTCGCTCTCTCTCAAAAGCATCCCTCTTCCGCTTCAGCCTCAGAGTTCCTCTCCCAATCCCTCCCTCCCTACTTCCCCTCGTTCTACCTCCTCCCACTTGCAAATCCTTTCCAGTGACACAACACTGATTTTCTGCCAACTTTTCTTCCCTCCTTGAACATCAGTCTCTGTGGCACAGTAGCTCTTGACTTTTGTGATGACTTCATACTGCCTCTCTTGGCTTGGGTGGTGGTCAACTCAAGCGGAGAATGAGGACTCTCAAGAGTCACAAGTGCTGTCTGCTACAAGTAGTGCAGAGGATGCGACGGTACAATAACATTATCAGACACTTTGGGTACATTTGAATGTATAGCCTCTGTATTTTCCCTCTCCCCCGACAGAAATACACTACAGTACATGACAGCTCTGAGTATACAGTGAGAGAAGGGTGATGAGTGTGTGGTTATATTATAGACCTGCAGTCATGACCCTTTTTTTGTTGCTTTTTTTAAACTTTTATTGCAACTGCATGTAAAATACTCAGTATCACATCAGTGTTTTTTACTTGATCAGAGCCCCAGATAAGCCTGTTATATAAAGCTTTGGAAATTCTGATCACCCAAACCATGACAAATGATTATTTGAATTCCCTCTCCAACCCGCCATAGAAAATTCAGCTAAAAAAAGCAAAACAAAACAAAAATCATTGTTGCATGTTGCCATCTTTCCTTCTGTTGATCCATACTTTCCCATCAAGTTCAACTTGGGTAAACCTAAGAATTTGCACTGTCGATCAATAGCAAACTGCATGGACATTGCTGACCTTTGAGCAAAACAAAGGAATCTATAATAGTTTATTGGCTGTGTTGTACCATCCGCTTGCATTATAACCTTTCTTTGACTTTTGAGTATAACCTGCCTCACAAAATAGGAATTTATCATCTTGGTGGTGACTTTGTTAGTTTGTTCAAAGATATTTCCTTACTGACCTAAACCAAATCTTCTGAGTATTTTAGTTGGTCACTTGTTGGCAACAGCGGGGCACCAACTAGCCTTGTAAGTAATCTCTCCATCACCGAACTTATAGCATTACCATTTTCCCTTTTGACGTACCAGTGGGTTTTGGTGTAGCCCTCCCTGGTGTGACCAGTTCTTCCCATCTGTATTTACAGTTTATCCAACCTGCCTGCTTTTATTTGCACCATCTGCACTGGGAAATATTACAGCAATACAATACAATGGACTGTTTCTTACTTGAATTTATGTGTGAAATGTATACACCACATGGACAGAGGTTTGGGCTTTAAAATGGATAAAAGTCCACATTCTCAAACCACCCTGCAACATTGGGTTCTTATAGGATAAGATCCTGCCCCAACTTACAGCACAGACCGAGAGTTTGATACGTCTTAACATTTCAGAAATTGCACGAGTTGCACTTTGAAGACAGCATGGGATGGCTACACCATTATTTAAACTTAATATGTCAATCATTTCAGCCATGAGGAGCTCTGTGGGATAAGTTCTGTAACCACAAGATATCGGCCTTTGCCAGTGCATATTTATGTTCCAGCTTAGAAATTGCCTCACTGTGCTCCGCAGATCTGAAACATCGAAGAACATTGCTGCAGACATTGTGCACATATTTAAAGTCAAGGGAGTTAGAGAAAATGATACGCTCATATAGCACAGAACAATAAACCAACACTCCATTTATTTTGTACCAGTCATCCATTCCAGAGAATTTAACCAATTTCACAGATTGATACCAGTCAAAAGTTTGAAAACTAGACTCTATGGTTTCAGCAGATAATTATGTTATATATCATCATAGGCTGAATATGCAGATTATGTAAAGACACGTTCAATTAAATACTTAAATTCAAGCTAAACAGACAGAGCCAGATCTTTAGTTTTAGGGACAAACACTGTATGGAATGGAAATCAGTGCTAATTCCAGTTGTACTCACATTAAATCCAACACTTCTAATCCATATAAACCATGTTTAACAGAAATTGGCCGATTTTTTAATTGAATTACACCCGGTTGTGCTCTGTGAGTCCATCATTGTGAATTTTGTGAAGCTGTAATGCTTAAATGAAAGGATTTGTCAGCAGTTAAACACTTTGAGTTGCACACAGGTAAACTGATGAATTCATTAAGCTTGTTGATTGCAGATTCAGGACCACAGATATTAAATATCAGTGTGTTTCACCATACCCTGCGCCATATTCTGTCATCTTTGTTGTAAAAGAAAACTATGTGCAAAAAGTCACACATGATGGTCAGTTAATTATTAAACCTTGGATTGGATGAATCTGTTTCTTTCACCACAAAAGAAACAGATTCATCCAATCTTCGCTATGAATTTGTCCATCAACTCCGTCTCCATCATGTTCAATTCTTTATCAGTCAGTTATAAACATATTTAATTGGATTACAGTGTACACAGCAATTGCACAACATCCACTGCTGAGGTACGTGTCTTGTAGCATTAACAAAAAGCCACACTGGGTTTGACGAGGGCTCTGAAAAGGGTGCGGAAAGGGAAAGGAATGCCTTCACATTTCATTTGGAGGAAAAATGCTGATGCGGTGGTAAACGAATGCAGACGAAAAGCTGGAGAAAAAAAGTGAAATAATGATCACAGTCTTGACGTGGTTCACAGACAGATTTTTGTGGTCTCCCAGCAGCGTTACAGAAGCAATTCCCAGTTTCGGCTCCTTTCCCCAAATGTTTTCCTATCGCCGGTCTTGCACTTGCGTTTTATGGGGCTCGTATTCTGTGGCTCGTGGTGGTGTTTAATACCTTAAATTGGGCTGATGTAGAAGAAATTACTGAAGGCAACTGGTTCCAGGTTCATCAGGCTTTTGAGTGCTGCATGTTAGTTTCTTTTTGAGGTGATGATGGCAGTAAATCCTCAGACAAGCTCTTTAGCACTATTAGCAATTTAAGGTTCTTTGGCCGCTACTCTGATTGTAAGAACAGAGAAAAGGTGTCAGCGAAGGAAATTAACCCTCAGAGAGTATAACCAGCCGTAGTGAACTATAGTCATAAAGTCAGTACCTCATTGGCTATGCAAATCATTTTAGAACCTTTTGACCTGCTTGGCTTTTATACGAATGAGGGGAAGATTCTTTGGTTTAAGCCTCTTAGTGACAGGAACTCTGGGCCTCGGGCCAGCAGTTATGACTGATGGAGAGGCTTGTCCCCTCAGCTGCCCCTGTACCCACTGAGAGAACAAGCTAAAGATGTAGAGGCCAAATATAGAAGGCTATTTCTCACCCTGGGTTGATGGATTACTCTAAAGCCAAACTATGTACAGTGTCCAAAGAGGTAACAATGCAACGTATTCATGGGATGGGTATCTGTTATCATACACCGTAAATGCACTTTTTTTTTGCACCTATTCTTTTTTACCTCAGCCCTCTGCATTGCAAGTTTCCCTCCCTGCACATGGAGATCATTGTAAGAATCCAGTCTCTGAAACCGAGTGAGACCTCAAGCAAATTGTGTCAGAAGCCAACAAAGCTGGTGGCGTTTGTTTTGAAGGCTGTCTGCTCCCAACTTATGCAGTCTCCTAGGCCGGGTTTGTGTTCTTTGGAGCCGAGTCCAACCAGATGTTTCTCTTTGAGCCACTGAAACTGATAGCTCGTGACACAGTGTCATTTTTCACCGCCGTATCTCCCCGCTCCACTCAACACCCACATAATGCCTCATTTCTGCGAGCGGAATCAATACGTATTTTAAAGTAATATTCTCCGAGAATAATTTTCGGTGCGCGGCTGGCATCTCTGAACTGTCTGAAAGCGATCTTTCAAAAGCAAAAGCCTGTGTGGGAGGATTTGGCTGTGAGTGGGGAAAATGCGAATCAAAAGGAGCAGAGATCAATACGATTTTGAATCAAACAACATAACCATAATTCCTCCTGTCTGTTTGCAGCAAACTCAAAACTGAATGACTTGGGTGGGGGAGGTCTCCCCCCTCTCTCTTTTCCTCATATTTCCTTATTCCTTAATATCAGCTCCACAGTAGACAATAAGATATAAACATGCGTCCTGGGTGGAAGGACAGCCTCACCACGCTCGAGGTAACGATTGACCTTGTTAATTAAATGAGAAGAGCTGCTTTTGCATTGAACAGTTAAAGATTGCACACCAAAGTTCCACGGCGAACCACAAAAATCGATACTCAGCCGAGAGGAAGATCAAAAATTACTTGATGAAATGGTTTTGTTTGGTTTTCTATCCGCAACTTCCCACTCCCACTGTTCAGTGGCCCCTGTGGTATGTTTGTATCTTTTCAACACTATGGATTTATAGATGCCTCCGCATTGTAAATCATCCTGAAAATCAAGCATCCACATGCGCCGTATCTGCCGCCATGGCCAAAAATACCACAACTTTTTCCAGAAAACTCTGCTCTCTTGTTTTAAATCAAGTCGCTTGTCTCATCAGAATGAAGTTCAAAGCCGTGTTAGCCACAACAATACGGAGAGTCAAAGGCCCCAACAGATGCTGCCTCTCCTCTGAGCGACAAGACAAAAAAATGACAGCAGTGACCTGTGCATCTACATTATGAGGACCTTTTTAAATAGTTGGTATAGCTTTCTAAAAATAAATGACACTGATATCCTTTAAACAGCGTTGCGCAAGTGGCTCCTATTTGCCTGTTGATCGGGGGAGTTTTCAGTGTCCCATCAATTCTCGTCAGGTACGGCATCTTTTAGTGGCATGGAATTAGATTTCAGTACAAAACACTGAAATAGGAGAACTAAAACATAATAATCAGCTGGACATAGAATTTAAAAACAGACATAATATAATATCCGAAACTAATGGATGTTTTGGGGGCAAATGGTCGTAATAGAGAAACAAAAGTAGTCAAGCGATAATTTTATAGTGTCCTGGCTTCTAGTCAGATTTTCTAAAAAGGACTAATTTCAGTAATTTAAATCAATAATATGTTTGTTTTTGTCCTGACAGTAGAGAGGGCACATTATTAGCCCTGTCCTCCGCCCCCTCAGCGGGTCAAGTTCATGCCCCAGCACTTGTCGCTCATCTTGGCGAGCTGTCTGTTTTAAAGTGTCAAGGTCGAGCTCGTGTCTGGGCACCTCGAGCGTTTAACAAGAGGACGGGACTCGCAGGGCATCGGCACTACTGGTAATGCCTGCAGCAGATGTTGTACGGTCGAAATGACTTCAGCATTTGAAAAAAAAAGCCTGTTTCATGCGAAGAGGCGCAGCCCAGACCGACAACAGGTGGTGTATTAAAAAGAAAAAAAGTGTGTTTAAAAAGTCGCATGTCATTTTGATCCATATTCTCCTACTTCAGCATACTGACTGAGTTTGTTTCCCATCTGAGTATCTGATTATTGTGCGTTGTTGTATAATCCTCAAATTTTCTTTACCCCTTATGCTCATTTCACCACATTTTGTGCGGCTGTGTTTGTCACAAACAAGCCGGGGTTCCCACATAAATTATCGCCTTATATGTTGACAAATCAAACAATGAACCGCCACGTTGGATTGGGTTAAGAGCAGCTGTCAGAAACGTTTTTGTCTGAATTCATTTCTGAAGCCTGGCCCCAGATGACCCCACCCTACGCCGGCAAACACAAAAACACAACCTCAGAGGGACTCCATGTTTTCCACAAACACCCTTATGGCGTTTTGATTTTCTCTCTCCAATTTGGACCGATTGATTTCCATTCAATTTCTCTGAGGGGGGTCCTTGTGTCTCTTTGCGTGCATTCTTCTGCCACTTTAAATTTAGCCCAGCGTCCTAATCCCCGGCATTGTTCTGTTAGTTGGGAGCAATGCGAGACATGCTTTTGGAGGCACAGCGCTCAGAGCTCCAGCGGGGCCGGAGTCGGGTCCCGGTCCAAGTTCAACCTCGCGCCATTGTGTCATCTGCCCGACAGAGAGATGACTCACCGCACAACTGGAATCGAGGGGGCCGCGGTGTCGGGTGTCCCATGTGCTCAAGGATAACCAATCAATGTCAAGAAAACAAAGTGGAGCGCAAATTAGCCCGGCACAACTGGACAAGCGAGATGTATGCGGAGTAGTGGATCCTGGCTTAAAAGAGCTCAAGAAGGAAATGCATGATGGCTCTTGAGAGCTATTAACATAACATAAAAGATTTTTTTTTCAATTACAATTCCTTGTCTTATTCCTTCTTTGCCTTTCATGATTAAATCAAAGGAATATTAATTATATTTTTGCTGAACTGATTTAATGTTTTAAGGACATCCTCAGACTTTTCGGGACGGAAAAACTTTTCTCGTGAAGTCATCGGGGATAGTCCCCGCCGTGCTCGACACAGACAGCACTTTTAACACCGGGCATGTCCGCTACACCCTCCTAAAACAATAAAGGGTTAAATTACATTTGTTTTCACACATGTTAATCTCTGCTTGTAAAACTTACACAAGCCCGAGGAGGTGTGCTCATACAAAAATTCCTCAGTGAGTTTGTCAGACGGCGAGTGCGTGGCTGGAGTGAGTGAAATTAATGAAGTCTGTAATGGGTTATCAAAGAGGGGAACCCGATATCTGTAGCGGGGGGACCCCACCTGTTTATGGGGAGACGCACTTGGTCTACACGCACACACACACACGTGCACACATACATACATATACATACACATACACATACACATACACATACACATACACACACACACACACCACAGTCTGCTAGACCAAAGAATTGCAGGTGGGGTTCAAATGCTCCCCCAATGCCAGAACAACAGGTGGATAGGCATTTTTTTTATGGTGTCTGCCCTCCCCATGTGTAGTTTTCAAGGCGAGCAACATGAGATGACAGAATTTCCTGCTAGACAGAAAGAAAGACAGACTGTTGGAACTTTTTTTGTTTTTAGTAAAATGTTCATGTCTCAGTCAGTTCTTATCCCTAAGTTTTGCATATCTCTATATCTTGTTGATTTAACAGTGACAATCAAAGCTTAAAAAGTGTAACAATTATCTATAAAACTAGTCAGTTAGATATAGGCCTGG
>JAOXYL010000065.1:6126255-6141101 GCA_028564955.1 Terapon puta
CTCGCGTTAGCTCCTCCGCAAACAGCTTCCACTGCGGTGGAAAGATCAGGCAGCGCAGCGGGGGATAGTTGGCTTAATTTTAAATTCGGGCACGAAAAAAAAAAGATTTATTTGACAAAACAAGATCTTAACTTTACGGCCTCTTATTAGCTTTTTTAAGATTTTAGTTTCTTCTTCATTAGGGGGTCAACTGATGGAAAAAAACTGTAACACTCAACTTTTATTAAGTGTCTTTTTTATCATGTAAGAGCAGTTTTTTGTGTCTGGTATTATAACTCAGTCGGCTCTCTTACCCTCATCGGAAAGCGTATGCACAATGGAGGTTTTCAGTTTCCACGTCGAACTGTGCACGTTGCAATTTGGACCGTGATTGGCCTCTAAACTACATGCGATGTCACGAAGTCACGCTCTCCTCTTAAAGTTAGATTTAAGGTGAGCGCCGAGAAGACTTTCCCTCCTCAGCAGATGAATGCGAAAGCGGCCTTCTACTGTCAAACTCTGCCCAAGCTCATTTCTACACAGGGCGGGTCAAACATCCAACGACGTTTGGCGGGCTTTAAGTTTCTCTTTGTAAAACTTTAAAACAGATTACGGATAAAATCTGGTGACGTTCCAGAAATTTCGCTGTGATTAAAATGAAATTTTGAAGGAGGAATTTGGATCACGGTGGGAACTCAAAAGACGTTTTCTACCATCTTCCAGGTGAACTTCCATGCACAGGTGATATTATTTGAACTTTAAAAGGCGATACTCCCTGCATGCTTGAGGATGTTGTGCAGTTTGGTTTGAGTGCGCTGTACGTTACAGGCTTTGAGGGTTAAGACGTGCTGTCCTGCCCAGTGTCTCGGTTATCTTTGCCCCGCTATTAGTCTGGCTGTAACACGCTGCTCTGGTCAGAGCCAATAAATTTTCCAGCCGAGGATAAAGTTCAAGAAGATAAAATCAAACAGATGTCAGCGTGAGGGTGAGTCTTCGTCACCCATAAAAGTGCTCTCATCAAAGAGCCGAATCATTTGTTTTGAATTATTACGTTGTTATCAAAAGGGACGGCAGCGGCCTGTTTGAAGAGGAATCTGATCTGTTTGTCTAAAAACACGGGCGAGGATACTCCGGCCCAGAGGAACCATGGGAAAAGACTGACGGCTGACAGGCGAAGGCAGCTGGGGATGGGTTTGATTGACAGCCATCAGCTATCTTTGGACTTTGTGTTTACTTTTGTTTAGCGGAGTCGAGTGTTGACCGTCTGGCACCTCGCTCCGCACGCCGCCCTCCTTGTAAACGTCGCCTCCAAGGCAACTAAAGGGGCGGCAAACAGTTTCAAGTAAGTCGGTGTGTTGTGAATTCTTTTGTTTTTTTCCGCCGCTCCGACGCTGCACGTTCCCCCTGTTGTAGGTTTGATTAAGTTTCACTAATGAAATTTGCGATAAGATCAAAAGCAAACTGAGATTCTGGACGGATAAGTTCAATAAACGTTGAATCTCTCGCCGAATCATTTGGCACACATTGGACTTATTTAGTCTTACACCAGAGGAAGATCATACCACTCAGGGTCATACGTTCATGCACAGTTCAGGTTAAGGTTACATTTTTTTGCCTTATCTTTTAAATCTTGTTTCAACTGATGAGAGAGGTTAAGTCTCAGACAATAAAATGCTGCTTTAAAAAAAAATTCAAATCTGCCCGAGATGCCTTGTGATATATGTGTAATAAGACCAATAAATACAAAACATCTGACCAAATATACACAAAGAACTCGCATCTGTTGTTGTAATTCAGGCCCGCAAGAATTTACACCATGAAAAAGAGAGTGTTGTCTTTCGAAGGGCCCAAAAACAAACTGGATTTCAAAGTGTCTGCGACATAGGAAATTCGAGGTCAGCCATGGGGGGGCTGAGGGGGGTAGGGAGGAGAAAAAACTAACTTTTGGTGTTTGCACACTTTACCCATGTGAACTTTAGCCAGTGGAAGCACGCAATTTCACTAAGTACGGTAACTTATATGACATGCGAATGTGCAACACTTGCTTTCACTGAGCAGGTTTTATAATCCGCCAACAAAGTGCTCTCTGTTTTATTTGTTAGGTTATTACTTTTTTTTTTTCTTTTCTTATCTTGAAGTTTTCTGTCTGAACTCCAGTAAGGCATTAATGGATCGTTACCCTTTATTTGACTGCCTGAAATTTTATAGCACTTGGAAAAAAAAAAAAAAAGAAATAGAAAAACTGATATTCTATTCATATTTTCCATGGATTTTGAGAAGCAGTAATATTTCTTACATTTCACAAGTTTTGCTGTCAGTCGCTGATTTACAAGCCTCCAAGGTTTCTTGTGGCGGTGGCACGAAGTTACAGAGTCTCCTGCAATGTCTCGCTCGCACGATGAACTCACGAGGGCCTAGCTAGCTGGGATCACAGGAAGACGTTTGATAAGCAGGCCCCAGAGTGCTTTTGCTCCCAGCAGGCTATTCTCACATTCGCAGTGCGGGGGCGGCATGCCAGTAGGCAGATTACTCACCACAGCAGTCAATACAGTCTCCGCAGCTCACTCCCGGTCCACGCTGAGGTTAGGAGAAGCTCATACCATATGGTCCAAGAGGTCGGTTTCCAAATACCATCAGTCATATATGCCGATCTTTTAAACGCACAACCAGAGCACAATGCTTGGTGTATACACTATATACTGAAATAAACACTGACAGGGTGACTGAAGTAAAAAAAAAAACAGTGGATAGAAAAATATACATTATTTATTATCATAATACTTCAGATTCTGATAGACAGGAAGAAATCTACAGCTGATTATGTATTTTTCAAAAACCTTTGCCAATGTCTAAATCCAACTAGTGTCAACTCTAAAACATACAATAAAGCTCGCAAACATGATGACAGACAAACAATCTGCCTCTCTTTTGGGGGATTTTATCCAACTTTTCGCTTCAGCATATAATGATTGATCTGCGTGACCTTTAGTTAACATTCTGCTTGATCGTACGCAATATAGAGAAAAGTCAGACATTTTATTTTCCAGCTTATCAAACCTCGTTCCACCCTCAGTCGATAAAGCGTACATGCACATTTAGTCCGACCACAAAAAATGTTACTAAAGGGACATTATGACATCCATTGTGCAGATTTAACATGTAGCCCCTCTCGCATTATTCACACTACACACATCAAAATTATTATTAGACTGAAGAGGGATCAACACATTTATGTCTCCTCTGATTAGAAACCCAAAATTGATAGCACTAACAACAACAACAACACACAGCATGATCATAATTACCAATCATGTTCAGGTCAAAGGTGGCGAAACCTTTAACATTGGTCGGGTCTTGTGGTGCAGTCCCGTGTAACCGTCACATTCCTGGATTGATCCTGGCCGGAAACCTTTGTCACTATTCCCTCTTTATGTTGTTTTTCCTGTCCTCATTTAAGCATCTAATTCCATTGTTTTCAACTAACCCCACAAAAGTGGCAGAAAATGTTCTTTATATCGTGTGGGCAGGGTCATTTTCATACACCGGACTTTCACTTTTTTTTTTTGTTGGAGTGATCTGATGCCCTTTTTATTTCAGGCTCATTTTGAAATTGTGGTTGATAGGGTGGTTGTAATTTACACAGAAAACCTTGTAAAATTGTGTAAACGATGCATCTCGAATTGAAATGAATTGAAAGCTGCGGGTGAAATTTGAGAGAAAACCCTCGATCCTGAAAAGGTCAGCGAAGAAAGATGGCAAATTAAAAGGATGCTGTATTTGATATCATACGAGACACCTATAAAGTGTTATCAAGGCGTTATTAAAGTATAAACCTGCAAGAGTAAGAAACTGTACAAGATTCCCTGACGTCAGTGCATCTGAATGAGTGTAAAACAACAAAGGATTAGACACGCTCGCCAATGTTTTTCCTCAATAATTAAAGTTTTTGAGAAAGTTCATGTGTAAAACTTACTCCGGCAGACGCACTCTCGCACGCTGATTTGATATTTCACATTGACATTTAACAATAATCAGCGATTCTCCGCGCAGAGACGAGCTGTCAACAGCAGCAAACCTCCTCATCTGCCGGAGGCGACGCGGGCTCGTAATGAATTGCGGAGGTTTGCCTCTGGACCCCCTCCATCCCTCAGTTATTGATACAGTAGGGTGGGAAGATAGCTCTATTTTCTGCCGAGGTGAATGATGAGTGCGGCACCGTTTACATACTGTATTTTCCAGTGTTTGCCCTGAGGAAGGGAGCCTTGGTGGAATTTGTATTGACTCTACAAATGTTTAATGAGCAAGCAGCAACAGCAGCTGGTTGCACAGCGCTGATGAAATGATGACACAAGACACACGCGTGTTCTGGTGCACAGCGGAGAGTCCTGAGGAGAGCGAGGGCTCGGTTGTATCGGTAAACATAATACAATTTCCTCTCCTTTCTCGCAGTATTGAATTTACAGATAATGTGAAATCTTTTCAAAATCATTTTCTACTTTTTTGCTTCGTCTGATGCTGAGTGGTCGTGGTTTTTTATTATTTTTTATGTACAACAGACAGAAAATTAAATATCACTTTATGTTTACTAAAAAGGTTAAAACACAATTAAAGTTAGAGATTTATTTGAAAATTATACGCAATTGCAAAATTGACATTGCAAGAGTTAATTAACACAGTGATATAGAATTTTTAACATTCGGTGTAATTGAAGATTGAATAATAAGCAATGTATTGATCTTTTCCCTCCAATCTGAATTTTGTTTCGGAAATATAGAAAATGAATTCAGATGTGAATGAAAAAAATAGGAAAAAAAAGAACATACATAAATTGGAATTTGAAGGCAGAGGTGGCTTTTGAACCCGTATAAGTCCGTGGCTCCAAACAGCAGAAACACTGTGGTACCAGGCATCGTGTCGATCTTTAAGAGAGCGTGGGCAGCCACAGTCCACAAAGCTAACCCTGTCATCTGGCAGCAGATTTGCAAGAGAGATAAACTGAGATCCTGCAGGGGATCAAACCCAGCCTCTATCTCTAACAGAGGATTTAGCCAGCAGAGACTAAAGGGGCTGGAGCAGAATTACAGTGTATGGAGCCTGAATGAGTCGTCGCATTTACCCCGCGAGTTGGTTGCTTTTTGTGCCTAGATACTGTTTAGCAGGATAATACAAAAAGATAAAAATGCATTTTTGTCCTGTGTTACAGGTTAACGTGCAGGTCTGCACGGAGGGGAGGTATAAATTTAACAACAGCGCTTCAGAAACAAAACCATGGACTCGGTCACAGGCAGTAAATTAACCCTACTTATGTGTCTCAGTTAAACCTGGGGCTGTGATGACCCGGTGTGCTCACGTATTTCCTCACTGCGGTCAATATAATGGGCGTCATACCCAGTCATCATTCAGACATTCACGCCAGGAAGACAGTGTGAGAAATGACAAACAGGAAGTGACTGAACCGGATGTCGATACGGAGATATTCGTTATTTTATTACAGTCCTTTATTTTGTCCAACAATCATAAACTACTAAACAGGCAGCCCGTTCTATTCTTGATTATTAACATAATAACAAAATAGTTTGCAATTGTAATTATGAGATTTCTTTCCTTTCTTTTGCCCTTTTTTCTGGAAGGAGTGTAATTCATTACTACTTAAAAAATGGCATTCATTTAAATTTTTACATTTCCTTTTCCATTGAAAGAGTTGTAAAAATTGACCATGAGCTTCAGTTAAGAAGGGCCAACTGCAGGAAAGAAATATTAAATATGTTACTTCAGAAACACACTTGTCACCTCAGTAATTTTGTATTGAAGCACTTGGACAACAATAGTATTGTACAGAAATCAGCTTAAATATAATAAGTAAAGGTTAGTAATTTTTACATTTTTTTTCTGATTAGGCACATGAATGTGTTTCTCCTCCAGTTTTAGGAGGGGAAACCAGGTACTCCTAGCATGTAATATATGATGTATATACTTTTATTGGAGTTTGCGTGGGGCAAAATTTTACAAGAGCACTAAATTTACTTACAGGGGAATTGTGTACTTTGAGTCCTTCCATGACCTTTTTCACAGAACGCCCAGCAACGCTATCAGATTCGGCTCTGGTGAAAACCTCAGGGCCACACTTATTAATACTATGAATAGACATTTAGATGAGGGGTGTGGAGTCAGGTGGTGCACTGTCAGCTGGGTATTTTATTCTGTTGACCAACCAGAGCAGGAGCCAATCAAGGCATGGATAATTTCCCCACGTGACTTTTTGAGATGTCACAGCAAGTTAAATGAACAAAACAGGTCTGATATTACTATAAATAAAAAGAATTGACACCTAAATGTATGTTTTCTTTTTTTATCCTGCTCCATCGTGTGATATTTTATAATATTATCAATAAATAAAATGGCATCATGTGTTGGGAAAGTTAACCTGTTACTGCTGAACCCACTGAGAATCAACTTTCCATAGTGCAGGTATTTGCAGCTTTCCCCATCAGTGCCATCCCATAAAATGTGTCCCTCTATCTAATCCGTCTGTTAAGCTCACACCTGCCCAGCGTGTGATGGCATTTTAGCATAGAGCTGTGTTAGAGCAGCAGACACAAGCAAGGGACTCGTCGAATCTCGTCGAAATGGTTGGTATATTGCGGGCTCAACACCTGGAAGTAGTACTTGGCTTGGTTATTTCCAATCAAACACAATTATCAGTGTTCGTGTGTGGGAAGCCGAACAGGGAGTTACTGCGATGGTGAATATTACCGGTTGGTTTGGGAGCCTGACCATGGGTGATGGGATCTGGGGAGAGCATGTTACGCCCTCCAAATAAATCTCCACGCTGGCAGGAGAAAAGAAGCGGCTGACGACACTGTGCCCCACTCATTTGGTAAATCAAGACACAGGACTTGATGTACGCTGTGCGGCATGTGAGCGGTGAAACACTTTTTTGGCTGGAGGAGACGGAGTTGTAGGCAGGATGAGATTTCGTAGTATCTGTTATCATACATTAACAGCAGATTTTATGTCATGGCAAATCAGATTGGTTCCTCTTATGCACTTTAATGGCTATGTTCTCATCCAATCTGTTATACTGATAGGTTTGCAGATAGAATCGATTAATGAAGACATGAAATGAAATATAAAAAAACAGCCTTGCATTCGATAACTGCAGAAACAGGAACCCGATGGGTTGGCTAATGCTTCATCGTCTGCAGTAGATCCGCAAGAGGCCGAATCCCTCGAAAACTTGATCGTATTTGTAATGTTGTATTATATATGTTGTGTTATAAATGACAAAAGGCTGGAAGTACAACATGACTTTTTGTCACGGGTCGTAACAGTGGCAGTGCCTGATTTTGCATCGGCATTTAAGCAAGACTTTTTCTGCAGCAACTTACAGGATAAAGTTTAATTATAGTAATTAGTGGGAGAAACAAATTGTGGCCTCTCATTTATGGCACACTGTAAATCAAATTAAGAGCATTGCTTGTTTAGTTGTTGAATGCGGTATTCATTTTTTAAAATTTGCATTACTTTGTGTTCATAAGACACAAAATACACATTGGTTATATTTGTTATTCAAAAAAGTAAAAAAAAAAAAAAACATCAAAAGAAGCATTTTTGTCAACTGTTTAATTAAAAACATTACTGAAACCAAAAACTCTTGTTATGTATTGTCACTTAATTAATGAGTAATTTCACTATTCAGCTGCTTATCAATTTATTGTCCTTTCTGCAGCCGATTACCTTCAGCAGATCAATACTTAATCATCGCTCTTGATCGAAGACAAGCTAAATGAATTAATAAAAGAAATAGTATCATACACAATTTTTAAAGATGCATATATATATATATATATATATATATATATATATATATATATATATATATATATATATATCTTGGTGAAATTAGTATGCTGGCTCGTCTGTATACATTGGAGGTCAGAGTTGCAGTGCAAACTATTAGCCCACTCTCCAACCCCTGTTGCACAGCCCCACTTCTTATTACTACAATGGTGGTTTCACCTTTTCAGTTTAATCATTCCAGTAGATATTAAACTCTCCCGGCAGGCTGGGGGCTATATAGTGTAGGGATTTACCGAGGGATTTGCATCCTCCTTTCTGCTAGTTCAAATCTCTGTGTCTTCTCGGATCAAATTATCATAACCATCATCGGGCACAACTCCACCATGAAAATACAGTGCAGGAAAAACGCCGTCAGCGATTCCATGTGCCCCTCTCCCAGAAATATGAAATATGGTTATTGTGCAGTGCTATGCGGTAGAATTGGAGTATTATCCCATGGTACCACAGCCATTGTGGAAAACATGAGTTATTGTCAAATAGCTGTGTGATTGACATAAAAACTGCCCTTTGTAGTAGTAAGTTTATTATATTTCTGTGGCATATTAAATCACATTTGGCCTCAGTAGGAGACACATATTGTGTTTGTAATTACATTACACTATAAAAGGACTGTGAATTGTTGATTAAAAAATTATAAAGCTTATCCTGCCCCAGAACAGTTTTGGGGAAATTTAAGGGTCAACATATTCTAAACCAGGATAAAGCATTTTCACGAAGCCACATTAATGCGACTGCTTTTGAAATGGAGAATTACACTGTATTTTTCCACGCATGAGAACTGGAAGCTCTTCATTAAATAGAGCTGAATGGGCCAAACAGAGAGGCCGAGTTAAAGTTTTCATACGGGTGAACTTTCATCTGTTACGGCGTATTATGTATCCAACTTAATACATCATCAAGGGGGTTAACACACCATCGCGTGACTAGCTGTGATGCCATAAGACTGGGAGTAAATTAACGTGACGCGGCACACCCTGGGACCCTTGATAAACGTGGAAACCTTTATTATTATTTATCTTATTTTGGGGCGTGAAAGCTGAGAGCAGACAGGGCGGGTCGGCACAATGTCCGGATTGTTCCACGCTGCACGCACCTACACATTGAGGGAGAGATGAAGGCTTTCACCTATAGGGGCACCCCTTTACTTTCCAATCTTTAAACCTGAATATGGCTAGTGTGGGAAAAAGTGTGTTTTCTGCCTCTCTGCCTCTCACTGCAAGGGAACAGGTCAAATCCTCTGCCAGGTGCCCCAGGCTATTTTTCCTTTCCTCTTTTTTTTTTTTTTTTTTTCTGAACACCTCCACACCAAGAGAGCAAAATCTCTGTCAGAGGAAGGGAGGGGAGGAGTAAAGAGGAGGGGAGGAGGTGGGAGGCAGAAACAGTCTTCTGTTTTCACTTTGTGTGTGTGTTGAATCCTCTGGGGCTGAAATAATTAAGATCAATATATATGAAAGTTCAAGATGCTTTTTTTTTCCAAGTTGGTTCATTTCAAGGTAATTAAAGCGTGATCTGGATCTCATGTGAATCTGCGTAGCCTCATTGACATACGGTATCTTTGGCGATTTTCTGAGCCGTATTGCTTCGGCGTCCGCTAATTACCCCCCCTGCTGTAACTGTACCTCGTCTTTCTCAGTGTTTGGACCAATTACTGAAGGGGATACGCACGCACATTCACATTCATACACATGATTTCTCTTTTATTCTCTCAATTCATTTTCTCTCCCACACAACAATGTGCGGTAGTTTTCATGAAATTCCTCGTCTGTACACCAAAAAAAAGTCTCATTTAGATAATGTTTTAACATGATAATAGCAGAGAAAAAGTAGACAAGAGAGAGAAAGAGGTGGCTCTTCTTTAGTTGCACATTATCCACACTGTAAGTATATTTGCAGTAGTTGAATAATTTATGAGCTACATGCTATATTACTGTGCATATGAAGAAAATGCATTATTGTAAGATGGTTTGTAAGAAAACCTGGCAAAACATTTTCTTTCTTTGTCTATGTATCACAGCTGTTTGATGAAAATAAATATAAAGCATTTTTTATCAAGACTTCCCATGAATGTTTGATCTAATTCAGTTGACTTTAAGCGGCCTAAGGGTCACGAAATTGGTTGAAATTGCCGTAAACACATACAGCAGAGCGGCCGTGTCAACTTTCAATTCGGGCAATGAGAAGAAGGAAGACGGAAAAAAAAACCCATCCAAAATAAATTGTAGTTTTTTTTTTTTACCTCCCGGCATCGAGATGATATCATTACTCTGCTGAGCATCTCTTGCCAGAGTGACACCAGTCCATTACGCCGTCAAAGCCCTCAACTCTTCCCCCACCACTGCTCTGAGGTCACCTTGGGGAGGATTCCACTATCCACCGAGCCCACCAAACAACACCCTTCCCATCATGCCATTGTTCAACCCAATTCCACCTGGGATAGATACAAGAGGATTGGAGAGAGGCTGTGGAGAGGAAATGTGTGCGTGTGTTTGTGTGTGTTAAAATGACCCGGCGTGTGTGTGTTTGTGTGGGCGACCAGCTGTCCCCGGGTTCTCGGAGGAAGACTGCAGCTGTTTAGGCAGCTCTATGCTGATAAAGGCGGCGGGACTGTGGGGAAAGTGTATGGACTTAGTGGAGAGAAGAATACACAGAGACACATGTGGACCAAACATAGACACACACATAAACATAAACACAGGGGTTTGTTCGGGTTTTTTACTCAAACTTTTAGAGATGAGCAAACAAGTTGATCAACTAAACTAGATCCATAACTGTCCAATGAAAAGATTTTTGTAACTGACTTAACACTTCTGCATTGGTGTGCGATTATGCCCTCTGAAACCTCTGTTATCCTGCACTAGCTAAGAGCTCTGAACTGATTTATACGTTTTTAAATGCTGTAAAGTGATGTGTAAAGGAAGCAAAAATAGCTATGTTGTCCAAAAATAAAAATACAAATATCACTCTGACTTTGTCTTACCGGTTAAGTGCACTGTACACTGGTGAAGACTAAAGAGGTTTTGTAACTATAATCCAGAAATAAAATCGACAAAAACTCAAAGTAAAGTCAAATGAAAGTGTGACATGATTAAAGGTCATTGAGGTGATATGGGCATTTAGAAGCTGTGTGGCTGATCAGTATGTTGCAGAGACCAGCCAAAGAAGCTCTTAATGATTTTATTCCTCCATTTGAGAGTCAGCGGTGACAGGAAATGAGCGGAGAGGGAAAAGGGGAATGACGTTCCAACAACAGTCCCCGGCGGGACTTGAACCGGGGATGTTGCGGTTCACATTCACCACCTCTAACCCACAGGTCACCAGGTTGCTCCTTTTTTCAATTCATTTGAAAGAGCGGATCTTAAGTTGTTACATATTTAAAACAGAACACGAAAAAGAAGCTGAGAAAATGTGTTCACAAGACAAGACAAACAACTTACTGTATTTTATATCGGTTGCACACAGTCCCGGATTACAGCTGCTATGAAAGATAAAAATAGTTCCGCCGACAAACCTGTACCCACTGTGGGAGCCGTAGTTAACTTCAGCTGATGGATTAAAGAGCTCATATAGCCAATAGGTTTTGTATAGGTTCCATTCCCCACAGACCTTAATTCGTTTAGCAAAACACGAGCGCTTTTGAGAGGTCGGAGTTACATTTCCTGCTCGCAGCCTGGCATTAACATGTTCAGCATTTCGAATCTGATTTGCTGTACGGTCGGCCACTCAAATGCTCGTACTAATGGCATCCGCAAATTGGGATATAGCATGAATTACATAAATGGTGTTTGAGCGCGTAAGTCACAGGGATCGACGTGTCCTGCTGTGTCCTCTGCGTGCCTCGCCTCGGATTAACCAAAGCTGGAACAGCGCAGGGTCACTGTGTGCCACCTAATTTACAGCTGACATCCCATGTCTCCTACTGTGGGATGGCATGATGTGAGACACGCATGCCGGCAAAGGTCTGGCATCATGATAAATTTGGAAACAATACCCGTTGCACTGCAGGATACAGGATGATTAATTGCGAGTGTTCCAAACCTTTTAGGGCAAAGCTCGGAGAGGTGCTGAATTCACGCACAGCTGCGGCTGCCCCATCACTTCTCTGCCGACTAATGCTCGCAAGAGGAAGCCAGACTTTGGCACATTCAAAATATTTGGATATTCAGTGTTTATTTTGCACATGTAATTGCTGTGCATTCCTTCCCCGTAAGAAATGGTGATTTAAGGTGGACAGAAAAAGTCGTGGTTGATGTGGTTGACACTTAATATCACTTCCTGTCAACAAGATGGTTGTGGCAGGCCTCGCCAAGCAATTAGCCGAATGGATTGGTTCTTGCATAGCAAACTATTTTAAGATGTGGAGGATTCAACAGTTGGCACACGTACCCACACTGTTTCCTAGGTTCACATTGTAAACCCGACATGGCTTTGGTCTTTATGCTGATTATGAATCAAAAATGTTTAACACCATATCATCTCATTTTTTACACTTTTCTTTTAATATGACCTGCATAAATACATGTAAGATTATGGTGTTGGACTATAGTGGTGACGTACTTCAGCTGGGCCAATCTACTAACCATTGACATTCAGTGTAATATATTTGACTATATATCACTGGAGGTGTATTGAACATTTGCTTCTGGAACAAACTAGAACAGATGAAATGCTTAAATAAATGTCCAGACAGAGAAAGTGCAAAAACTACATTTGATCTAAAAACGGTGACTGGGAACATTATTTATGCAGTACATCCAGCATATATCAGCAATGCAGCATCTTCACAGAGACAAAACTGTCTCATACTGACACATCAGTGACAACGCCAGTCTGACAAATTGTCCACAGTAGTGCACATCGGGTGTGATAACGGCATTTGAAAAAAACAGAGGAAGAAAATAAATATCTACAGCAGGTCAGCCGTGTGCCAAAGTAAAGAAATATCATTCCCAGAAGCTTTGCAAAGGATTCGGGGAAGTCTTTGGAGTTAGATGCAAGGTTATACAGAGGGCAGCCAGAACGGGTGTTTAGTTTGGTAGATTGAGTCAAACAACAGCCACAGAATGGAAAAGACACAGAAACGTAATTCACCTTGCATCAGGAGAAACACTGGCGAGACAACAGGGGTGGAAGGCGATGGTTCAGTACGGGGGTGAAGTGCAATATTGAAGTGAATATTGAATGATAGGGCGATGAAAAGTGTTTTCAACAAATAAAGCAACTTTTTATCCTTTTCTTTTTCGCTATGTGAGAGAACTGGAGATAATTTGATCTGAGAGTGGTTCACCTGGGGGAGCCGGCTGTTCTGACTGCGGGAGGATTTGTGAACTGGCTCTGAGGCAAGTTCAGCAGAACACACAAACTCTTATTAAACTTCCTGTTTTTCACCAAGCGAGAGCACGCACATGCATGTGCTGGCACACACGGACACACACGGGTGAAGCCCGTAACTGGCCTCTCAGACTCTGTATTCCTTGGCAGGGATAAATTGTGTATTTTCTAAAAGAGACAAAAAAAGAAAAGAAAGGCAGAAAAAATGCAGACTGCAGGGATAATGACCTTTATATGTTCCTAGGGCCATAAAGTGGTATTATCTTTATACGGAATTAATCAGTACCTGGCAACGACATTAAAGCCCTGCTCTCAAGGTCAAAACAAGAAATATCTATCACATAAACAGGTAGTGATGATGGGTTCTTGATCAGACCATTTTTGGATAAATTTAGTTTCCAGTTCACCACCTGAACCTTTTTGTCTCCCTCGTTGTGCTCCTTGTTACCCACATTTCAATAAAAAACAAAACAATACAGTGGTAAAGGATCCATAACCACAACTGCCTGCCCAGTCAAATCCCATCTTCATCAGAACTGGCTGTCCTTATGGTAAAACAATACAGAGCAAAGGTAAGTAAAAGTAAATGGGTTTTCCTATTGAATGTTATTGCTTTAGGAATGGGTGCAGATGGCTATTGATCTGCCTCATCCTTGGCCATTACCGTTGGGATGGCAATCAGCGAGGCCCGTTGGTTTCTGGGTAAACAAGCATTTTCTCCTCTCGTGGCAGCGCGGCGTCGAGATTGAGAGCAGTGAAAAGGCTTGGAAAAACATTTCCATTGGTCTCTCCTGTGCTGCCGACGGGACAATCGAAAAGTATCTGTCATTCATGGATGGTCTAAACATGATTGTTTCTCTGCTCGCTTCGGCCTCTGACAGCAGATTTATGCCCTGGGGTATAAGGGGACATCTACAAGAGCAAACAGTGGTGCAGAATGCATAAAAGGGGCAAGAGTTTTGTTGATGTGATGTGATGTTTTTTTTTTTTTTTTGCAGGCTGAACCTGTTTGTCTTCCCCAAATGATACAATCACTTCACCACATTTTCTATGTTCCCGCTCCCACAGACACCAAAACAATGGCACATCCAGGCCACTTAATTCCCAATTTACCCCAAGAACAGTGCGCTACAACACCACTGGAAAACGCAGGCATGCTTCATAATATAGTTCATGAGCTGAAAGCTTATAACAACCGTTGTTAATATTTTACTTGCAATGTATCTCATGTGCAATGTGGGATCAAACAAATGACTTATTCTCTCTATGTGGCAAAGGAGGAAGAGATGTGACACTCCACAATGGTCACAAAACATCTTATATCAAAGTGGATGGCTGGCTGCATAAAGTAAATCACAATAGACCACAGTATGGATCCTCTCTTTTAAGAAAACAGTCCTTTCAGATATTTAATCAACCTTCTGTTGTAACAATTATTTTTGGTTGCCTAAATCCTGACCATAGGTGGCAGACCAGAAAACAATGACGTTATAAATTGTTATGTATCAGAGGTTGATGACAGTTTTGTCTTAAAAGAAGAGAAACTGTAACTTTAAATAATGTAAACAATAGGTTAGCTTATTGCAAAGATTTACATTTTACATGACTCTGTCATGATGCTGTTGTTGATGATGAATGAACACTGTTTTGCACTGAAAAAAAAAACAAAATATACTGGC
>JAOXYL010000065.1:6149429-6166381 GCA_028564955.1 Terapon puta
TTAATTTATAGCTGTTGTCACATAACATAACTAGGTAATGAGCCTATAATTATATAATAAAGTAAAATATTACAATAACCTTAACACTTCAATCAAGGTGTTTTATTCAGCTCTGTTAAGGGACTCAAACCAACACATTTTTCTCAGCTGTGCTAATGAAATAATTGTTTTGGCAGAGAGTGAAAATGTTTAAAAGGAGTATTATGTGGGTGACCATTAATTTAATCCACTTTCTTTACATTAAGTCTGGCTATTTATGGTGAAGAAAGGTCACAAAAGTGTTAAATCAAACATACATTATTAGGTTTGTATTCAAGTTTGTATTTTTGACACAGTGTACACTAATGCCATGACGAATGCCTTTGAATGTTCGTCCTGTATGCTGATGATAACCTCTGGATGCTCTCTGAGTGCAGGTTCAGGATTAGTTTCAGAATAAATGCACCCCAATGCAAGACTGAAGCACCATTATCTGGGGGTGTAGAATAATGGCCATAACTCAGACTTTTACACATGATCTGCCTCTAAGGGTCTCGCCGCTCAAAGGAAACTAAGTGCAGACCCGCAACCCCAGCAGAGGAGAACATCTGCCCCCCCACCCCTCCACATGACTGATCGTGGAGTGGCTACAAAGCAAAAGAATTCACATTTTTCACCATTTTACATGATACTTCTGCTGAAAGCCAAAAGTACTGCGTGTGTTGTGGCTTCATGTGAGCCAGTTTTGGGGTTTTTGTCCTTCCCTGACCCGAAAAGTTTGGTCCACATCAAAGCCGCGACACATCTGGTTCTGAGTAGAGGCCGAGGGCAGGTGGACACAAGAGGTCTTCATTTTAGCAGCGGGGGGATGTCAGAGGGTAGCCCGGGGTTAGTGGCAACACAGAAATGCTCGCCGTGCTTCGGGGAGATTAATCAGAGTTTAGACGAACAGGATTGTCATTTCCTGGATGAGTGTCGGAAAATTAGTTTGGCTATAAATCTCAGTAGGTTCTGCCTTGTCCCGGCTTTTATCAGGTTTAAAAATATTGAGGCAACTACAGCCAAGTCATAAGTTTGTCTTCTACAACAGGCCGCTCCAGTTCAACAACCTAATTGGTGGACAGTTAGAAGTATTAAAAAACAATCCCTCTGCGATTAGAGTTTTCTAGATCTCCTGTTCTGCAGAAACAAAAGTTTTTGGGCTTTTTGTTGCATTAAGATGTTGTTGTAGGTGTTTCTTAGAGTAAAAGCTCTGAAACTCTAAATATGACACTAAAAGTTCTTTTAGCTCGTCATGTTTGTAATAATGTCTCCAATTAATGATAACTTGCTTAACTGTGAAGTTGTTGACATCCACACAGTTTTTTTTACCCTTTGAGGACTATGAAGTTCATGATATGTGTAAACGCCCCCGACATAAGGGGCCAGATATCTAATTTTAGCTTCTTACCAAGAGTAATATTACACACACAATGCTGAAATTCTTACATCAGTTTTGAGGATTTCACATTTTGTGGTTTTCTTTTTTTTTTTGGTGGATTTCTGCTTTTTTAACTCTGAGGTGGGCGGGTATCTCCTGTGAAATGGGGGTGCCGTTAAATTTAGGGATTAACAATAATTTGAGTTGAAATCTGATTACCCTCTTACTAATGATACCAAGCCACCATCAATCAAATCTTACCAAGCCAAACACACACACACACACACACACACGGTCCTGATGAAGCAGATCAGCTAAATGTCTGAGAGTTAAACTGTTCATAAAAAACCTTTATTCTTCTTTATTCTTGATGATTGTTTATTCATGTTTAATGCTATAAGGATTAGGTAATAAATATTCAGGGGGTTGAAAGTCATCAACTTCGTAGTCACTGTGTCATTTCAGGTAGCGTGCTGGAAGCTGAACTGACTGACTGCACTTTTCACAATCTGACAGGTTGCAATAAAATGATATTTTATATATTAGATATAAGGATATGTGGACACACAGAAAAATAGTTAGAAAGTGGCACTATTTTCTTCTATATGCTGTGATTTAGCTAAATATCATCTTGCATGGATGAATAATTATCCAGGAAAAATTGCGTTTTTTGCATTAATATTTCTAAGACAGAGGTGAAGTAGGAGATGTGAAAGATGGAAACACTCAGAAAAAGGTTAGAGAGATAGAGCATGTGTGTGTGTGTGTGTGTGTGTGTGTGTGTGTGTGTGTGTGTGTGCCTCAGTGCACATAACCTCTACAACCACAGCCAAGTCATCCTGCGGAAGATTGCTGGCAGGCCCGGGGTCAGGGGTCACGCCTCTGAGGGAATTGTCCCTTTAAAAGGTTATCTGGGCCTCAGTTTGGTGCTGTGATGTGATTTCAGTTTGTAATTGTGTATGATTGAAATAATATATAATATCAAACAAGCTCTGAAGGTCATCTTTTTCCCATGGTTCCACCTTTTTTCTCTGCTCTGAGAGGAATGCTCCAAATGTGCGACTTGTCTGGCAAATCCATTAGCAAGCAGCGCTAAAAAAAAAAAAAATAAAGAAAGAAAAAAAAGAAAACATAACTGCAGTAATTCAAGACATGCAAAAGGAGTGTGAAATCGTCTTCTACAGCGAAAGACACAACATACCATCCCCCTTATCTCAAATGTAAATATGCTCATGACAAGGCATTATGTGTACAGTTTCTCCTCAGCTGCGAAAATCCCCAATCGTTTAAATGAAAAAAGGACACTCGTTTCTTTGTTCTTCTCCTTTTCTTCCATTGTCTGTTTGTTGGTTATTCCTGATTAGAAAGGATCTCCATCTGCCTGTCTGGAGCTCGTAAGCCCGCTCAGATCTCCGCTTCTTGTTGGGCGAAAGCTCAGCTAAATCCGCGCAAGCCTAATGTTTATCCGATGTGAAAATAATTACTCAAAAGTGTTTTTCTTAATCCTGATAATTAGAGCGCGAAAAGGAAGATCAGTGTCACTGTATATCACAGGGGCCCGGCGATTGACTTCCTGGTCGCTGCAAGTTTCAGGTGAAGATGGGAGCGGATAAAGGTTAGATTAGGCCTAATCCAGAGCAGCAGCAGCCCTTAATCTGTTATGATACAAGGATGATCACTTAAAAAGGTCTGGATCCAGGGCTCTGCCTCCTGGTTGGGCGAGAGAAGGCTCGACTGGGACCCGTCTTAAAACCTGCTTAGCGGCGTGGTGGCGCCAGCAGCTGTGAGCACTTGTGGACGGCCGCGGTTAGAGAGCAGGAGAAAGAAAAAGGGAAGAGGGAGGCAGAAACGGAGGAAGACATCTCAATATCATCCTGCTCCTGGGCTTCCCCATCGAGGGCGGACGAGGGCTTAGGGGAGGGTGGGGGGGAAACCTGTTGTCGGCCAGTAATCTCAAGATCAACAAGCAGGTTTGAGTCCAGGGCTATGATTTCACTGTGGCACATCAGGGATCTGCAAAATGAAGCCCAGAGTGGCATTAAAGGCCCAAATGGAAAACAGCTCATCTTGTTAGAGCCAGGGAGGCAGGAGACTAGCGACCTGGTGATATTGGACGGAATGCGGATTCAGTCATCTCTCCAGATCGTATTACCGAACTCCGGCGGGATGGGAGCGCGAGCAAAGGGGGGGGATTAGGCGAGAAAATCTGCGTGGCTCGGTGAATTAGGGTTGGAAAAGATGGCAGGGTGGCATGTTGCGCGGTTGGCATCTTCGAGATGCTGAACTAGACGGCGTCTATGCCTGCGGACGCGGATGCCAAGGAGGGCAGCGATGTGGATATAGTGGCTCATAAAGTCTTCAGATGTTTTTTTTGTGTTTGTTTTGTTTTTTTTTAATGTATCAAGTGGAGCGGCTGAGTGGGAAAAAAATGTGTTGAGGGACACACATGCACAGTTCATCACTGATGTCTCATTTAAAAGTGATCCTGCAGCAAGAAAGACCCACATTGTTGAACAAATAGTTCTGTCTGTCCATGTAGAGGAATCACTTTGGGCCCTGCTAAGTCCAAAAATATAAAGGAAATATTTTAAAACCTAGAACTAACAAGGTCATACATGTAAAAATTAAAAAAGGAAATATAAAAAAGAAATAAGCCTTGTTTTGAGTGCACTAAAACTAACTTCCTGTGTCTTTTATTGATACAGAAATTATAACATATTGAATGTGGAATCACTTTCCACAGGTTATCGGATATTGGAGTGCCACCAGTAATTAGTTGCATATTTACCAGGCTGTTTTATATGATAATAAGCAGATGGAATCAATTTACGCATATGTTTATTGACTTTTTTTTTTTTTTTTTTTAACCAGCCTATTGATTGCTGCAGAAATAACTCAACACCCAGTCGCTTCATTATCTCACTTGCTGTGTTTTATCAACGTGACAGTTGAAATGCCATCTAGTTTTACTACTCATGACTCTCACGTGAGGCGGCAGCGGCGCACCAGTGTTTGTTTTGTTGTCACCAAAGCGGACTGGTAGTTGGGGGCTATTGATTATTGGCAAATTGGGATGGGACCGATCCATCAGCTGAGGATGACACTCAGATCAAAGTTAAACAAGCTGACGAATTCTGTCTTTTAATCACCCAATTTATATTCACTAATATGAGCTGCTGTTACGTCCTATTCAAATGATTACCCCGTGATCATCGGTGTCACATTACACGTGCAACCTGTGAAGCCACACACGCAGCATTGAGTGTCACATTTAGGTGGGATGTGTTGGACATGTGTACTACAATCCCTCTCTCAGTCACTTTCTTCATCAGCACAATAAAAGAGGAGGCGTCTGCCCGGGTGTCCCTGATGCATCTCTCATAATAATGCAGTGCATTATGTTACATATACAGTAATGTAAAGGAAAACACTGAAACATTCGAACCGTGTCACTCTACGTATCACATCTCTATAATACGATCGCTTCAGGAACTCATTAAAATCTTGAACTCGGCTTGACTTCTGTGAATTTATGAGCTCAATCGTGCAATCTATTAAACAATTAAAAGCATGGCAGACTTTTAAACGGCTGCAATCGTGAAGTGCTTTTTACTCACTCGAAGAGCACATGTGAAATATTTCAACACTGTTCCTCTGAATCTAAGATTCAAAGAAGACGACTGTTGCACATCAGCGACGATATCTCTGGTGGTCTTTTGTATTGCGTGCTAAACTTAATGTTAAAAATGACTAAAATATAAATGACTATGAGTGATAACGATATATCAATATTCTTGCGTAGATATGTAACAGAGTACGTCACATGTCATAGGATTCAAGCTGTTTCTGGGGCTTTCATAAGGTGCCACACACTCAAGTGAGTGATAAAACTACACGCCATGTTAATAAGCTTTTCACCTGATAAATCAACACGGGATAATCTCTAAAAATACCTCAACATAAGCTGAACATCACTGCCATTCTCGCCGAACTGTCACGCGGTGACCCCTGCTTTGTTTAAGAGAGCACAGGAAGCAACATGACATCTAATAATAAACTGGATTAATGCCACCATTTCGCAGAGACACGGGTGCGATACATACGTTTTACGACGCGAGACTGTACACAACTCGCGCGCGCCGCCTCTCCAAAGTGATCATAAGAGAAGAATTAAGTCCCTCAATATCTCCTTATTTCCTGGAGGACGCAGATATACTTTTTGTGGCACCGAGGTAATTTTCTGTAATTAGGAATCTAATCAAAGCATATGCTAAACCAGGCTTTTAATAAACACATGAGCTGCTGCTGACAGAGGACGGGGAGCTGTTGGGTTATGTGCTTGTTATTAGATTCCTGGCTTGTAATTAAAAAAAAAAAAAGGGGTAAGCAGTAGAAGAAGAGGAGGAGTATGAGGAGAAAACATGCCACTGTCATCCACCGATTAGTTTCTTCACAGAGGAAGTTATTTTAGTAAGAGGTCTTCTTGCAAAGTATTTCAGATAATAACTGCATTCATGCAAGTTGTATTTGTAATCACGGCATTTCAGATTTTTTCATATATCAGTCCTGAAGTGAGCAATGAATGACCTGAAAATAAGGACATATAGGAGTAAAAAATAACAAAAAATAATAATAATGATGAAAAAATGATGATTATTGATAAATGCCTGACTCTGAGATAAGAGACTGAATCTAAGTTAGATAAATAAATATTATTACTGTCAGTCAGATGCAAACCACATGCAAAGGTCAGGCCTACATTTGCCACATTGTTTATGCCAGATTATTGCCGGGCTTTTTGCACGAATCTTCATAATGGAGTCTGATTATATTCAGGCTACTTCTCGCTGATTTACCGGAGTGACTCTGGTGAGCGCAGGAGGGCATGTGCAATCTCTTTTGTCTGGATATAAAAGAATAAATATCCTGCTAAATCCAGAGTGCTCGCAGGGCCGGGCTAAAGCTGCCGCTCAGTATTCACCGCTGTGTCTCTCTTTGCTCTTTGGTTCCACCATCCTGGAACTTTCCTCCTCTTTTTTTTTTTCTTTTTTTTTTGCCTCTCTCGCGGCGAGATGGAGCAAGGGAGGGGGGCGAGGGGCGGAGGGGAGAGGATGGCGAGAGGGGAGGGAGGAAAATGAATTGGGGCTGGCGTTTGATGTGTTGATTGGGAGAGGAGCGAGGACAGCAGCTGCACTGGGAGCCCTCCCCGGGGAGAGCGGGCTTGATAGCTAAATGAAGACCTCTAGTGCTTTCTTGTTAGCCAAGATGGATCCTGCACCCAGATGAAGCACAATTAGTCAATGGTGGCAGCTTTAGGTGTCCGCCGATCACAAGGCACAAGAGGCCGCTTCTCAGGGGCGAAGCTATTGGCAGTTAGCGCCCCGGGCTGTGTCCTCGCCCCGCTGGCCTTTTCGGGCCTCTTTACCACTACAGAGGAGAGAGCAGAAATCCCGAGCCGAGAGGGGCTGCAAATATCTCTCGTCAAATGATCCCTGTGGCATTTTGGGATACAGCTGTGCACATCTGATTAGAGCGAGGCGGGCATGGTCCAGTTTGGCTAAGAAGTGCTTTCTCTTAGATCTTGGCGGCTTTCTCATCTGACACATAAAAAAAAAAAAAAAAAAAAAAATTCTCAATAGAGTTGCAGTTTGCCCATCAGTCAGCTATTAAATCCCTCATGTCTGTGCGAGCCCACTGGCATACTGACAAGAGAGAATTGATTGCTCCGCTCTATCTTATGTTTAAGAGAAGCCCAGTTTGTACTCTGTATCAAGTCACTTGGAAATAAACCTCATATTTGGCCATTACTTCTTTTTTTTTTTTTTTTTTGCTATTCAGCATCATATTACTTTGTTGCCACTTTTCCATATTTTGCCTCCTAGACAAAACAAACCAGACCGGCCATTTGAAACTATAACAAAACGTGTTTGCTTTTTTTTTTTTTTTTTATTTCCGTGTCTGCGTTCCAGCAGCGCTCCATCCCCTCGGCATGTCCTCCTACCTCGGCTGCCGCTGCTAATGCCACTGGAGCAATGCAACATGGGGAAGTTTGTGCCACTGCATGATGAAGCATTCTATTTATATTAAAATGAGGGAGCTCCTCTGGGAGATATAGAGGAGAATGGAACAACAAACATGGAGCTTTAGAGGCGAAGGGAAGTGTGGGGGGACCGGTGACAGCAAAATGGCAACTCCTCCATACAAAGTGGCCCTAAGGACCTTAGGAAGAGTTATAATATGAACGGTGGCATCTAGGAGGGCCTTGTGGGTGTACTGCATACACTCTGCACTCTGCCATAAAACAACACCCACGGTAATAAAGTAAACCCCTTAAATCCACAGACCGCACCGCACTATCCCCTTAAGTTGGTCGTACTGGGCGTTTATTTATTTTTTATTTTTTTAACCGCTAATGCATTGACCAACGGCGTCGCGGCATCAGCTGACCTGTGATAGATTGTCGAGTCTTTGCGTGTTTGTTGTGGTACTTGTCAAAGCCCGTATTTGTTAGTGTATTGACTACCGCCGTTCACGTTTTTCTCCCCCCCCCAAGACAAATGACACCTCGAAGGATTGTGCGGCGGTGAGAAACTAGCGCACGCCGTCATCCGTCACTGAGGTTATCAGCGTAGTGAGTCATGGTTTAATTGTGGTTTGTTTTTCGGGTAGGTGTGGAAAAGCAGTCTGGATGACATAAAGGTGGGGAGGCAGAGACGGATGGGTAAGATGGATTGATAAATGCACACAGATACAATACCAGATATCGATTATTTGTGGAATATGTGTCATTTTAACAAAATCCAAGTGAATGAGTCTCAAAATGTTGTATTAGACATGGGCATAAAGAGTTGTTATCGCTCTTGTTTTATCCGTGTGGACAACTTTGTTTAATGTAACGCATGATGACAAAGCTATCAAAGATCAAAAGGTAAAAAAAAAAACACATATAGATGGACAGAGAGATTGCTATCTATCCATTTTTCTTTTATACTTGACATTTTTGTGAGCATTTTCTTTAAGAGGCTGGTATCAGTATTGCACATCAGTATGGGGCTCGTGAAAAAAAAAGACCATCCCTTACAACAACTTGCCCTAATAACCTATATTATCGCTCAGCCATGGTAATAAAGGCCACTGGGCAATAACAGCTGGGTTTTCCTCTTTCTCACCAAGAGCCTGGCGAGAGTGGAGGAGAATGGACCCTGGCCCTGCAGTCTGTCTAGTTAATTAAGCTCAGGGGTGAAGGTGTTATTTGTGGGAAAGAATCCAATTATTTTGCCTCTCCACTCCCGAAGAGGAGAGGGGTTTGTGTGGCGATGATGATGAAGATGAAGATGATGATGATACCACTCAGAGGCAAGATAGCCACTTCATGACTTAAGGAGTTCGTTCTTTTGTACCTCTGATACCCCCCCCTCTCCTCCCCTCCCTTCCTCTGGATTAGCCAATTCCCGTATGTAACCCTCTTGCCTTTTAACAGAAACGGTGATATTTCATTTGGTGAAGTGCAAATGTGATTGTTATTGCTTCCAAAAACACAAAAAAAAAAAGTTCAAAATTGTGTGTTTCAGTGTGGCTCCTGTGGTTTCTGGTGGGAAATTCTTGGGATGAATTAAGAGAAGAAAAAAGAAGAATACTCCTGTTCATTGTAGCTTCAAAGGCAAAGGGGCTTATATGAAACAAAAGAACCAATTAAAATCTCTGAAACCTTAATTACGACTTTAACATCTAAAAACAGACTGCTCTGTTCCCCGTCTGCCTCGGTGTAATGGATGGCCTTGTTTCAACACAGATTTTTGCATTTCTCCATGCAATTAGTGGCCTTATAGGTACAGAACCAACTTAAACAAAGGTAGGTGTGTTTTTTTTCTTCCTGAGAAACGTCTGTGAGGAGCACTTCCAACTGTGCGTCAAAGCAGCAATTACACACATTTTCTGTGTGAGATAAAATCCAAAAGGGTGTGGTTTATTTATTTTTATTTGATTTTTTAAAGTGTTAAAGTGGTAACCCTGAAATTCTTGTGTGCTTTATTGTTTTATTCGTGATGACATACTGAAATCTGAGCAGTTGTCGCTGCGCTTTTTTTTTTTCAATGCATAACCCAGAGATCACTTGGCAAACACATGCTATGGCCACGACTGGCATATATTTATTTGTACTTTGTAGTCTGTGCTGTTTACTCTGTCTGGTTGTTATCACTTCATGCTTACAGCAAAAGCTTCCACTTCCTGTGCATCACCGGATGTTCCCTCGGACAGTCAGAGACACTGGCTGTTAAAATCAGTCTGTTGGGTTAAGCTGCCCCAAACATGTAGGAGAGGCAAGGAAATGGTAAAATAAACTCATGCAGGGTATGATATATAATAATATGCTTTAATGTTGCAATACAATATGTATATAAAGCCAATGATTGGGCCAAATGTGAACACATTGTGTGTTGTTTTTGGAGCTAAATAATTATAAGACAGACGGACAGACAATAATGTCCAAAAAAAGCCTTAATTGCATTTGAATGATTGAATAGTTTGTTTGATTTCTCCTGTCTGCTCGTAATCAATCCATTGTGTTTTGGTCTCCCTTAATGACTTTATTTCTACTTGTAGTGAAATTTTACTGGAAAGTTTAAAAGACCCTTTTATATAAAATGTGTTTTTTAATGAGTTCCCTGTCTTTGTCTGTTGAGCAGCACATTGCAATTTATTTATTTATATGAAAGTATGACTACAACGTCAACTACCTTGACTTTGAATTAGTAACAATTAATGCAGGTCGTAGAAGTTGCAGAAGAATCACTTTAAACTCTCAAATAACTATATTTTTTCAGCTCAGTAATTTTGTGTTTTGAGGCATTTTTGTGTTGTCATGCTGAGAACTGTATCTACCTGTCACATGTGTCACATTTTCCTAATTGGAGTTTTGCTTGAACAAACCTGAGGCCGTTTGATGGGACTCGTTCTGTGCTCTCGTGCACGCACAAAGACACACAGTATCCTTTCACACTTTCATGTGTCCGCTGGGAGAGGCAGGGCCCCTAATCTGTGCCCGGGAGAGCTCACCCTGTTCTCCCCTCCTGAACTTTGTCTCGGAGCGGGTCACCTCGCCGGGGCCACGGGGGAGAGGCTGCCTCAGCCAAGCCCTAATCCTGGGGAGTCGATAGATGCTAGCATGGCTGCAGGCCTCAGCTCCGCACAGGCGCCCCAGGGAGAGCTGCTCATTTCAATAAATGTAAAGTGATGCTGCCCACAAGCAAACATGAAAGCCACACACACATACGTTATTACACACGCGCGCACATACCCACACACGCGGGGCCGAGCTCATATGTACGCAGATGTGATGGAGAATTGGTTGTCCTCGGGGCAAAATATGGAGGAGTGATCCAGTGATGTAGTTAAATGACAGGCAAGCGAGTGGAACATTTGCTCGCTTGATGCTGTCGATGCGTCGCTGCTGCCCCGATAAGACCTTATTTACATTTGTCAGGGTGGAATTGATTTCTTTTTTGCCCTTTACAGACTGCTCAAACTGCAGAGTGGATGGGAGCCGTGTCGCACACCTCCGATAAAGCCAAGAACGTCTGTCAAAAGTCTCGGTTATAAAACCCTGACAACTTTTGAAAAAAAAAAAAAAAAAGTCTGGAAATTAAAAGAGTTCTTGGGACTTTTTTTTACACATTTTACCTCTCACATACTGGCACACACGTGTGGCCAGACGAGCCGACAACCTTCACCTTTATACGTGTGACAGGGACATATGTTGATGTTAACCCCCTGTGGAGAGAAAGCTGGTGCAATTTCTGTTTGCATTTTGTAAACCCTTGATGTGTGTGTGAGCGTGCATGGGTGTGCACATAGACTCATATGTTCCCATGTATGCGTGCACTGTGTGTGTGTGTGTGTGTGCAGGAGGGGGGTGTTAGGCAGAAGGGGACACAATGAAATGGGTGGCTGAGCGGGCGCCTCCCACCATTAAAGCACTAAATGGGCAGCCGGAGGTCCCAGTGAGTGTGTGAATGAGGAGAGTTCTCCTGGGAGGTGAAGGTCAGCGGGTTTCTGATGGGACTGTATGATTAAGGTCAGGCCCGGCTACTAATGTGACTGTGTGTGGCGTCGAGATGGATGCCAAACTCTGAAGGGTTAAGTTCATGATTCTTTTTTTTTTCCAACGGGCCAAGGTTAAGATCAGACACCGAAAAAAGAAAACACAGTAATGTAATTGTCAGAGGCGAGACGAAGGAGGCCTTTAATGCCGCTCAGCACTGATTCCGTGTGCTTTCCTTGGTGTTTTTGCTTACTGAAGATTTTATAAAACCATGAAAAAAAAGCCAGTCTGTGACTTAATCTTAAAACATTTTATTCTAAATACGTTTGTGACAAGTCTATTTAGCTGTTACAGTTATTTTTGGCATGAACCACAGAGACTCTGCAGATGTAATTGTTTTTTTTTTTTCACAGTGCATGTACACAGTTGGCATGACATGTTTTTGGCTTTTATTCAAAAAATTAACTGGAGGATTGAGTTAAAGCTGAATTACTTATGATATTCATCACCAATTAAGCTCTCCATTACTGTGCTTTTATTTAGTGAATCAATTAAAAGTTTCATTGAGTGTTTGGAAGTGACTGAACATCATCCCCAGATTCATATTCTTACCCATTGTGTTTCTCTGTGGTGTCATTTTACAGTTTTCTTCTTGTTATACTCTGAGCACATTATACAGCAATGCATGTCTGTCCAGTTGCTCCTGGTCCTAAGTTTTTCTTCTTTCTTTCACTATTTAATCAATTTAATAACAGAGTAATTATTTCAAGTTTAGTTTAATGTGAACCTTTAAGACTAACTAACAGATTTTGGAAACAGAACCTTCACACCTTTTTTTTTTGTTTCAATTTCCTGCTATACACTGATGATGCCGTGACAGCACGAGGTGTGTCTCAGAAATGCAAAAGGCGAGAGGATGAAAAAATGAAAAATGTCATCTCCAGGCTGGAGGTAACTTCACGTTGTCAGCAGCTCCGGCCGCCGCTCACTTCATTAAATTTTAAAGAGGCCTAAACAATACAATGATATTTTGACAGATCCGAGAGGGTCACTTCCAATGATCCAATCATTAAAACATCATCACAAGGTAATGACATTCCTGCTGGTCTTCATCCACAGCCGGTGTCGATGTCTAGCTGGACTGACAGACACATACGCAGGCAAATAGATAAATCTGACCTCCAGTACTAAGGGTATTTCACTTATAGCTGCCAGACGGGCCCTGCACCAAAAAAGTGTTTATTAACAGGCCCTCTCTAAAAAAAATAAATTAGAAGTGGCCCTCCCGGCCTATCTCCTTCGAATCAAACTCTAAAAGATTATTCCACATAATTATACTAAAGGGCAATTGGTTGATATGTGGCAGGGTCGGAGGTCGTGGCCTGGTATAAGCAATCTGTAGGCTTTGGTTGGCAGCCGTTAATACGCAACCAGGCGTCAGCCTCTAACCCTATTCCCCAGGCTGATTGCTACCTGTCACCTCCCTTCAACTCATGTAAATTGCATCTGCTTTCTGAGGGAGGGGGGGTAGGGTGAGGATGGGGATATGTGGATTTTCGGCTGTGTATGTGTGCATGCATTTGTGAATACACGCTTGCTTTGGTCCGTATGTGTGTGTGTGTGTGTGTAAGTTGGGGCCGTTGCCGTTCTGCTGCTGCTGGCCGGTAATGGCTTCTCGGGGCAATCAGAAGAAGACACTTTCTTGACTCATCTCCTTTAATGGTCTGTCCTCCTCGGGCTAAAATTGAACAGTCCCGACGTGGCCTAAGGCAGGCGATGAAAATTCAATAATTCGGCTCAGTCAACGTCGTGTCATTTTTTTTGGAGGTGGGGAGTGTAATTACACTGCACTGACACGACGTCTGGACGGGGCTGGGTGCTTGTGTGTGAGGTTCTGGTGTAAAGGTTCCTGAGTGGTACCTGCAAAGGGGCTCGCCACCTTGATGCCGATCCCTCAGGTACCGGAGCCAAACCTGTAAAAGCTCAACACTGCTCAGGTCAGATACGTTTGCTGGAAACACAGGAAACTTATTTTCATCTTGGCAGCAGGAGTAACATGGAGCCAAACTGATGAATATGATGATTATGATTGATTGCTTTGCTCCTGCAACTGCCTTAAGTTATAAAAGTGATAGAAAACTGGTAAAGGATCCATTTAAATATGATTTTGGATTAACATTTAAGAAATCTTGCTACTAATTTTATGTAACTTCAAGATGCGCGTTTTAATAAAAATCATGTTTAGATATAGCAGTGAAATATGTCGTTTTTAACTGTAAGTATTTGCCTATTCTTTAGGCAACATTTAAATAAATTCATTTCACAATATTGCCATTAGTAATAGTATAATAGTCAAACGAATTGATTTATTTATATGTAGTTTTAAGATTTGAAAAATCAATTTTTATGTAATCCATTTTACTGGGGCCTGTTTTATATTGAGACTTCTAAATTCAGTCAGTCCCCAAAATATATACGGTGTATGAATATATACATAACATATACACATATAAAATATATAAATATATATATATGTATGTGTGTGTGTGTGTGTGTGTGTCTGTGTGCAGAATTTATATGTCTGTTTTGTTATATCAGCAAAGCAGACATATAAATTTGTCACAAAATAATGAAGTGTGCACTATGTATGGTGTATAAATTCTTATTGATTTTTTTCTCCAATGTCAAACACAAATGTTTCATTTTCAGAAAAAAAAGAGAGAGAGAGAGAGAGGGAGAGAAAGAGAGAGAGAGAGAGAGAGAGAGAGAGAGAGAGAGAGAACGAATACATTTGAAATGGAGAATGGCTGTGACAGGGCCGCCCCAGTGGTGGGCTGAGGCAGAGATGAAGTGCGGGGCCCTATTTGGCTCTGTCAGTTTTTATATGACATTATTATTCTCCGGGTAATAAATTCTGGCATGTTAAGATCTCTGACAACAACGACATAAAATTCAATCAATGACGCCTCCTCTCCTCACCTCGACTCTCAGCCCGGCAGCTCGGCCCGCTGATAGTTCCTAAATCAAAGCCAATGGGATTCTGCATAATTGTGCAGCAGCAGTGGCCCAGGGTTTGGGTCGTGAGCGGTGGCCGCGCGGCTTTATGGAGTTAATGTGAATGGCGGTATAAAACACTGCTTCATAAAACACTTCAGCACTGACACTTCTCCAAACAGGGTCCATGTTTATTTATATCTGCTGCATGCCTGCGTGGAAGTGCTGCTCTATAAAATTCCTGCTTCTCCAAAAAAAATGTTGGTTTTCTATTCCTCCAAAATCTTAAAGTTTTAGGACCTATAAAAGCCTCTGAAACACATAAATGAGCATATTAACATTTACTGTAAAGATAAAACATATTTTAATGAAAAGTTTTCACCCATCACCTTTAAGTTTTTGTTTTATGATCGTACAAACCTGGATCAAGGCAGATTTAAAGTGTCTCTTAACACAATACTGATGCATTAAAAGTTGTCCACATGCAGATGTGTCCAACTGAAACCTCATGACATGATCTCCATTTAACTAACTTTTATACTTCTAAAAGCCTGTATTTTTCATTTAATATTTGTTTTCATTTCAATCACTATTTTCTCTTTGACATCAGAAACTCTTTTTTTGGTGACAGATCACTTTTCTCTCTCTCTCTCTCTCTGTCTGTTTTGAGGGGAAAGTCTACTGTGTCAGCTGGTAATATCATCCATATTTGCAATAGTGATATTTTTAGGGACATGCTTATGTTCAGAATTTGCAGTAAAAATGCATTTCTGGTGTCTGTCTGTGTTGTCACTTAGCTGTGATTTTAATATCGCTTCTGTTTTTTTTTTTCCTCCCTGGACTTGATTCAGTGCTGTGATATATGATATATGCACAAAGGAACATCGTACCAGATGTTTCCTTTTCCCCCAAATCACCGGGAAGAAAACAATTTATTTATGTGTTTAACTGTGTGTCTGTGTGTGTGTGTGTGTGTGTGTGTGTGTACATGCTTGCACTCTTAAATGCACCTCCTCTCCATCTGCATGCTACTGCTTGTCCGCCTGCTGATTGCTTTGATTGATCATTATCTGATGGCCTCTTAATTAGAATGCTAATGAGGAGGAGGTTTTCTGCCTGTGCCGTCTCCTCTTCCGTGCCTTGTCTCAGAAATGAGGCGTAATGGAAATGCAGTAATGGAAATGACATGGGCGATGTGGGATGGATGATCCCCCAGTTAATAATTCCAATCTGTTAATCAATGGCCCGGTCGATCGGCCGCTACACAGTGCAGCGACACAAAACCACAAAACCACTTGGTGTCAGCACCCTGGGTGAAAGGGATTGTGGGAGATGACAGTGATTTTGGGTTGTGGCTGATCCAGTGGATTGGAAGGTGTATGTGGGCTTTTCTTTTTTTTTTTCCAGCAAGACACACAAAATTATTAATTTCTGCTGCCTTTAATATCTGCAAATTACAGCGTTCGGAAATAGATTCTCCATGTACTCTTCTAATTACTGCATATGGGAAACATAACATTTTTCCACGACCACACTGAGACTTTGCAGCTCTGTTCACAAGGTTAGATGAACATAGAAATAAATCCTTTCTCTTTTTTCTTTCTTCCAGGGGCTGGTTGTGGGGCGCTGGGGGTGGGTTTGTTTGAGATCAGCGCATGGAAAGAAAACGTATTAACAGCATAATAACAAAAGATTATGTTCATCTGGGGCGAGGCCCTCCGTTTTCTCGCCAGGCGCTGACTGTGAAGTCTTTATTCTGTGAGTCGGCAGCACGCTGCACCCTTAAAAAGGTTATTATGTTCCCTCACTGTGGCAGCACCGGCCCACGGAGCTCCGATATTGTGACGGGGGTCGCCTGTACCACATTAGAGCCAATAAATGTGCGTTGGCACTTCCTCAATTTAAAGTAAAGCCCCCTTTCCCTTCTACCTCCCTTCTTCATTCCTAATAGGGTATTCCAGCAACGCATCTAATAAGTTGTGGGATATCTGCTGTGGGATAGGGCTGAATATTTCTCTTCTCTCTATCGTCTGTTGCTGCAGTGGGAATTTGTCATCTGGCGTTTGTTACTTTGTATGAAACAACAATCTTTAGATTTTTTTTTTTTGTTATTTTCAATTAATGTGTTCTCATCTGCTTGTGGCAGTTGCATAAATCTTTTCTTTTTTATGAAATGCTTCTTAGAATTTGAGTCATTGTCATAAAAAAAAAAAAACTATTTTCGCTAATTTATATAGTCCCCTAAAGATGATCTGTGATGCGATTCCAGGTCTTGTTCCGAAGCAACATCACACAGCAAAAATAATTTACCTTGATTCTTCAAAAACTGCAGGTCCGGTGTGCTCGTCGCGGGCGCTGAAGAAGTTAAGGTTGGCGAATCTAAACACATTCTAAGCTGGGTTATTCTCTGATGCCTATCATGGGAGCTAATATCAACCTCGGGGATCATCCAAAGCCCGCTGGGTCCGCAGAGGACTCCAAATTCATGAGGATGATATGTGTGTGTGCGTGCGTGTG
>JAOXYL010000065.1:6280027-6296982 GCA_028564955.1 Terapon puta
ACACACACACACACACACGTTTGCTCGCCCCCACACCCACAGCTGTTACAAATAAATAAGAGAGCAGATGAATAAAAACCGAGGTTGAGGTCTAAAGGCTGTGTCGTAAATTGATGACAGCGAATGTAAAGGCGTGGAAGCAGTACAGACAACAGCATCATTATTCTGCCTATTGATTTTCTCCGTCTGCTGCTAAAAGGAAAAAGCCACCTTGTATTTGAAATGAGATATAAACAAAGTCCAACATGATGTAGCTGCATATATATATATTTTTTTCTATGCAGCTGCAGGTGTCAACACCCTTAAGATTAAAGCATCACCTTGAAAAGAGCCTCGTGCGCACTTCTCGCCTGTGTGCCCGTAATGCTATAGCGCATGTGTGTGTGAGAGAGTGGCAGATGCCCTACATCGGTAACTTCATGTTTGATGCCGTATTCACTGTTATCAAACATTACAGTCCTATATTTCATCTCACATCAAACTGCGAGTCAAAACCAGAGGCGTTCACATCTCTCTGTGATTAGACAGCCACTGTCACTATATGCCCCCCTGTCACTGTATGGAAGATGGCACCGCTTTAGTCTCTCTGTCATTACAAACAACGACTTGACGAGACAGAAATTGCACAGTTATATTTCATTTGCAGAAGGGTCTGGCTGCACAACAGAAAACCAAGTGGCTGGTTGGATGAAAATTTGCAAATTGCACAGCTGCTCTTGGGTCCTCGCCACCACAGGGGCGAAGAGGCAGGTTCACACTAAAGCCCGTGAATAGCTGAAGATTCGGGATAATACGCTCATTCATTTTATTGCTGAGAGTTAGATGAGAACATTGACACCACTTTGATCTTTCTGTTAGGCCTCAAGCTAGAGTGAGGAGACGGTTCGCTCCGTTTAGAGAGACCGAAAGGATTCTGCAGCCGGTTCGTATTGTGCGGTGGCTTTTTTGGAGTCTCTGTGAGATGCTGTCGAGCAACACGTGGCCCTCCCTAAAACTTGAACTTGTCCTTATTACTCTTTAGATTAAAAAAGAGACTTTGGAGGTTGTTCTAGTGGACATATTGCTCTCAGCAAAGCTCGACTCATCATCTCCGAGCTCTTGCTACAAAATTAGGGCACAGGCGTGAGAGCCGCATCGATGTTCTCGTCAAAGTCTCAGAAAGAAAGAAAATAAGTGCAGCTCCCTCAGTGCCGAGCCACTCCCTCAAAGGTTCGTCATGCTTATTTAAGATGTCTCGGCCCCAGCAGCACTCAGTCTGAACATGAAGGCTAAAAAAATGTGCACGTCCACGTCGGTTTATTAGACAGCCGCTCAGACCGAAGCCACATTTGCCTGGAATTAAAACTTGATGAACTAAAGAGAATAAATGATGGAAGTTGGGCTTTCTGACTAATGTGAGAATAATGAGTGAAGTTCTGTACGTGGGCCACGCGGTTCTGAACCGAGGTCTAACTCGAGAGCAAGAGGTGAAAACACCTGTGTGTGTGCGGTGGGTCGAGTTTTAAAGTGCCCAGAATAATGAACATGATTGTGAACAGCTGTTTGATATTACCATGCCGCCATTTAATATGTTAATATGTTAGGATGCTAATAATGTGCTGCGTGACAGTAATTGGGTATTTGCATACTGATGTCTAGCATATAACTTTATATAATTTTGCATTTTGATTTTATTTTTGCATTTATTTTTATAGTCAAGTGTTCTTATAAACCCAGTGAACCTCCTGTTGTTGCTGTGCAAGAAACAGCTGAGAGTGATGATGTCATGTGTGTGTGTCTGACTACAGGAACAATCGAAACAGTACAAACGGTAAAATCGTCCCTCAGCTGTCGTGTGTGGCACCGTCCTCCTCCTGCGCCGTACTTGAAGTCGTACCTGCCTTTATGCACTCGTGTGACTTTGATAGCCGTTTACTGAATGTTCCCCGCGCCAATGTCATGAATAAAACTCAATTCACATTCATGGCTCTTGGTGACTTGAGCTATTCTTATTCTGACATCTTTATCATCGAAGGACCTTGAATCCTCCTGTAGCATTTCTGCGATGATAATTGAGCGCACGATTTAGACAGATCTCTGGCTTTTCTGTGTCCCTGGCGTCGGCACGGAGGTGTTCATCTCTCCGAGGCTGGGATCTTTACGGTGATCTAATCTCTTGCATTTAGGCTTTTGGTCAGTTGAATTATATCCTTTCACTTTCTGAACAAGAAAGCAATTTCTTTTTGGCTGAGGTTTAGGCACTGAACCATTTCAGTGACTCGCGTTGAAGAAAGTTAGTGGCAGAAAGTTATCTATCTAATGACCACATTACTTTGACTCCACTTTTTTCATATCAAGTTAAATGTATTTCAATAGCTTTTGGAAAATAGGTGTGAACAAAGGATAGAAAGTTGATTGAATTAAGAGGTAATGTAAAAACGTATTTGAAAAAAGGCATGAAATAGGGGAGATGCTAAAGCTTATCGACAAAATGGGAGTAAAAGAAGGCACTAATATTATAGCAGAGTAGTGATTACGCAGTCACTTTTTTTTTTTTATTTAGGAGACAATTTCATATGACTCCTCCAAACAGATGATGGTCCATAACAGCATCTCAGATCCAGCGTAGTAAGCCGTGTGTGCGTCTGTGTAGGCGTTAATCTACAATGTAGATAACATAAAGCAGGGACAGTGAGGAGTGAGTGTGCAAACCACACATGGAAAAGCACAATCCAATTACACGGTGCAGGTTTTTCATCATAATGGCGCACGTTTCCAATCTTTCCTTTCCTATTTGTTTCCGATCTGTATTGCCCGTAATTTGCACATGAAGACTTTAAACCTTCAGCTCGTGCTCTCAGCTGAGGCAGCAGTGGGTGGGGACATTTTTAAATCAGATAAATGTCTGATAATCTTCCCTCCCACCGATCCAGCCTACCGGTGCACGTATATATAACAAACACGTCGGTCAGAGGCCTTGCAGGGATTCGATGACATCTGTCCCCTAGATCCTGTTGTTTCATGGAAGTTTGTCTTGGTAAAGGGTTTCCGCTGTCATTCGTTCCTCATACTTTTCCATTACATGACCCATGAATGATTCAGGAGCCACTGTGTTTGTTGCAAATAGTCATTCATTTTTTATAGCAGCTTTATCTTGAAAACCCTCTCCTGTCCCGAACCACCCCGCTGCATCACGGTTGGATTTTCATCACTGGTGGATGAAGTGCCACGCTGGCATTTTTTTTTTTTCTGACCTGCCCAGATGCATGAATTCATAAATTGTGGATGTGGACTGATGGACCCCCTTGTTTTCTCTGATGACATTTCCATACACGGCTCGCTGTGGAGAAATGTCATTTTTGCTCACGAGCATCACACCAACGCCTCTTATGGTAAATATGATACCGTGAGTGTTTTTTGTATAAATTGTCACTGTTTTGCATATCTCCCGCACCAAGCCCATATGGTTTATTTTGCTCCAACCACACAGCAAATGCTTTTCAGTGGGAAGACAAATTCATGCGCATCACTAATTGACTGTGCGTGGTTATATGCTCTTAGGTGTCTGTTGAATCAGCCTCATTTGAAGCCACTTCCTGTATAGCAGCTCTGGATAAGTAGCTATTTACTGAATGACCAAAATATTAAATGATATAAATGCCTTATATAACAGGTACTCTGTTAAAAAAGAGAGGAAAAAAAATCCCGAGCTAAGTTGATCCTCAGACCCCGAGCTATTAGTCAAGGTATAATACAACCACACATCAACTTTTCATGGCTGTGGCTTATCGCGAAATAAACAGCGTACTGAATTGAGACATTTATACTGTGATGTGATTGAATTTTGACCTCAGGAATAGAGATAGGGCTTCAATGAGGCGACCCAAGTAAGAGGTGGGATTGGGTGCAATGGGGCCATCCAAAATCTCTCTTGGAGCGGAAAATGAAAAAGGACAAAAGGGCCAGTCATGTTTCTGTTTGGTGTGTGCGATTGTATCGCCGCAGAGGGCGACGCGACGACTCTCCTGCCAGCCTGGGGGGCACAGTCATCTCCTTGACTTTTCTTTTCCTCACGCCGGTGGCAGACTCTCCGCCCACCTAAAATCTGCAGGTGAGAGTGGCAACCTCATTTAGCTAAATGTTTTCTTTTCTATTCCAGGAGCTTCAGCTTGTAAAAGGAGTTCAAAGGGAAGTTATCTTGTCCTTTCCTCAAACCACGTCCCCCCTCTCTCAATTCAATTCCCTCTACCCTTCCCTTTCTTTTTACTCTCTTTCTTTCTTTCCCTCCACATCTCAAGATTAATAATGCAGCATAACTGATCCCCCAACCCACTCCCCCCACCTCCACACACACACACATACACACACACACACCCCTTATTTTATCTCCACCAGATAGTGCTCAGCCAGCACAAGCTAATTTTAGAGGATGACACTGCTGAGTGCTTGCGATAAGCAGCTCACAATGAGCAGGACATTATTTTCTTTCTCTCTCAGGTTCCAGTCCTTTTCAGGTGAAAATCACAGTAAACACAGCATGTCCCAGATCTCGTAGATTGCAGAAATTGCAGAGCACATTTTGCATCAGGCTTTTTTTTTTTTTTGGTCTCAGTCCCCTTGTTTAAATGTGCAAATGTAAAGGTACCCTGTCTTACAAAAATGAGAACTTGATATCCACACACAAACCAGTTCAGCTTCCTATTACTGTGGGCCGCAGCTGAAAAAAAGAATAACAATATGAGCGATGATAAAGACGCTATCTCAGGGAAAACCAGTGACATTACACATTATGCACGTCATGTCCCTTTTTCTAGGGATGACAAGTGCCTTAAGAGGGATCTTCAGCAATTAACAAAAGAGGCTGAGTCGATAACGGCAGGGGGCCCCAGATCCTCGCTTGGCACAGCAAACCAAACTGTTTAGCATTCCATGTTTGGAGCCCACGGTGCAAGTGTTTATCATACGAAATGTATTATTAATTTCTAAGCCTTCGAAAATATTGACCTCAGTCGGCTATTTGTCTAACCTAATCATGTTTATTTTATCTTGCCCATAGCGTGTAAATCATGCTAAATCAGCTTTAATTACACTGGAGTGGAGTTTGTCTACAGTTGAGGTAGTGGAGATTAGATTCAAGGACAGGATTATTTTATTGTTATCACCAAATTTCTGTTGCCGCCGCCTTTCTCTGTGCATTGCCATGCTAACATGTGGGCATATGTGCTTGTGTGATCTTATCGGACGCGGGAGATAATTGGAATTTATTGTAGGTGATAGATAACACGGCTGTACATCCCGCCAAGCTGACAACAGAGGGAGCAGCAATATATATCCCATCATGGCTGTTCATTTTCCACGAGCGGTTTTAAGATAGGACGCCAGCGGCGGGATAATACAGCGGGATCTGTCTGACGCAGACTGATGCTGGTGCACCCAGGATTTCTTCTCCTGCTCTCAACGCAAGGAAACCACATGCAGCGAGCGCAGGTGGCACCTCTTTGTGACCAGGGGATTTTTACTGTATGCAGCAACACGTAATCTTCTATAAAAGTCTTCTAAGGTCTCGGAGGACATCTTAGCAGCTGTTATCTGTTCTCTCGTGTCTCTAGTTTGTGCTTCCGTAACCTTCTTCCACACTCTCAACCAGTGTGCTGATTACAGAATAGAAAATGCTCAATTATTGTAAGCAGCACTTTGGAATGCAGAGCCAAAGCGACAGAGGAGAAAGAGAGAGAGAAGACCCATCACCCTCTATTCAAAACGCTGATATTTTGCAGTGAAATCAGTTCAATTCAATGGAAATCCTATGATTAGAATATGCATCAGTGCCTGTTCCCAAGCTAAATAACTTCAGTGAACTTTGACCTGCATACTTAATGACAGTTAGCAAACATAGGATGACCATATTTTCAAAAGCCAGGTCACCTATGTGCACGTGCACATGTATGTGTTCAAGCATGCACCATTGACCATTGTGTGTGCTAACTGTTCCCCCATTTTGATGAAGTTAGCACACCGACTGAGTGCACCCTGGATGCTATGGATATAGCATTGTCATTGCTTTGGCACAGTGATTGGTCGAGAGGCCTACACACAAATCAGTGATGAATTCTTGCACAACGCAGTTTTTATGTTTGCATTCTAGGTTGCTTAATAATGAGTGAAACAAAACCTGAAAAACCTCTTTAAAAGTGTAAGAGTACAAGTGTAATGTTATTATCATGGTTATTATAATTATGGGTCAGAAAAACTTTTATTGCCAGGTAGGTTTCCACTTTTTTTTGGCATCTGGTGCAGCAGACATTCACAGGAATAGAGAATATAAATAACAAAAAAAATAAATAAATAATGAAGTCCGTATACATAGTATACATAAACATAAACATCTGTATGTACAGAGAAATATGGAGAAAATATGCCTGGTCATGGTGGAGGTATACATTTGAATATGGCCGTGCAATTTTATAAACTGCAGATTGAAGTTTGAGTCATGTGAGTAACACCAGCATAGTCCCAGTTTGCTAGTTATGTTAGTTTTTAGTGTGACTGTTACTGTAGTACACCAACTTGCCCTGCAGGTATATCATATTTAGCATTCACATGGACATGCTATGTTCTGGTATAAAGGTATAAATGGAAGATATTCCAGAATTTGATCTTTTCTAAATACATCACATCGTGCCATCATTCACAACCACACTGTATGCTTGCTCTACTTGCTCTCATGTGTTCAAAAAACCTTCAGGGTAGGCTACATTTCAATTAAGGGTAACATATGAATAAAGGATCTCTTCATTCTTTACACTATGTGGTGTAGTATTTCCATAGTGTTGATAATAATCTGTGTCACTGCAAAAGGTTAGAGGGATGTATGCAGAGACTCTTGTCGTATTCAAATGAATGTTTGACAAATGACTTTCCCTTGAAGACATATGATACATTATTAGCATTTTATTATAACTAATGATGTGGGTGATCAGGATTATGTAGAGAAGATAAATCATTTCCCTTCTTTCATTTAGAGGATGACAGTGCTTTATGGCTCTTTGCTGGGCATTAGACCTGGGTCAGAGATGACTTCTTTAGTCAATTTTAAGGGGATTTTTTCCGACTTGGGCCTCATTTTCATAGTTTTTGCAATCATGGCGATTGATCACGTTGGAAATTTCATCACTTACTTCTCAGTGGAGCTTCAGCATGACTCTCTGCTGAAAGGGCTACAGCAACTCCCAAAAGCTATAATCAAAAGGCGATTAAAGTACCACCATATCCTGCTTATGTGCTTAATTACCTCTACTGTGGCACAATAAAAATCCCCTGTCTTGCATCTACATTTCATTAATACTATAGTGGTAACCGTGGTAGAGGTCCCAGCTCCTTCATTTATATTGCATTTATGCTGCAGTGATAAGTCCCGCCCTCCCGTCTGATATCTATACTGCATTAATACTATAATGATAGCAAAGGTAAAGGTCCCACACAATGCATCTATCGTACATTAGTCTTTCAGGGGCTGCTGCAACTTATTCTTTAAAAAAAAAGCGATAAAGTGGAGTTGAAGACTTGCAGTATATTGCGACAGTGACCTCATATCTCAAACAACTGGGTGCTCAGCTATTCTTTTTGCCACCTGACAGCTGAAAAGGGAGCACATTTGAATTTTTTTGACCGTTTCTTCTGAGGGCAGAGCAACACTATAAAAGTGGTGCCATGGTGTGGAGTGAAAAATGGTTTGTGTGACAGAGAGGGCCTTGGCCAGTTTTATAAGGCTGGCTTTGAGACAGACTAATAAACATATAATACCAGTGAGAAAGACAGTGTGAATACACCGACCACTCTATCATTCTTAGCTCTTGGCAGTGTGTGCCATCCAGGCTGTCTTAAGGCTTTATCCTGGGAGTTGACTATGCAGGACTAATGTCCTAGAAACTGTACTGAGAGACAACTCAGGTTAAGAGTGTTGGCTGCGGAGGCACAGGGCAGCCTCTGTTTGGGGATTTTAATCTGCATTCAAGACTGGACTCCCCCCTCTCCTACAAACACTTCCTTCTGTCCTGCGGCCACCAAAAGACAGAGTGAGCACATGGATGGGCTTAATTGAAAAGCCTAGAAAAAAAAACTTCATTTGTTTAATTAACATGTTTTGAAGTGTTTCTTTCCAAAATGTTTGTCACTTGTTATTCACTGAGCAGTGCAAAACTAATACGGCAGGATCCTTGAATTACTCTTCTGTAAGCACACAGTGACCACTTTTTGAAAGATGTTCCTTGTGATGCTCCTTAACATGGAAAAATTAAAGCACTCCAGTCGCGGAAGTGAGCATGCATAATGTGTACGTAGCGCGATCCATTGGCACACAGCTAATCTGAAATGATACGTTTTACCTGCTTAAACACCAAGCACAACACTCTTGAAAACCCTGTTAACAACCCACTGTTTAATTTCAAATATGCATGGTCAATAAAAACAATTTCTGCCTGGTTTCAGCTGCTTTGAAGCGGATACCTCGCACCGCTTTTCATGCAGGTGCTGCGTTAACATTAGTGTGGTGGAACGAGCACGGTTTGTTTCATGAGATATTTCACAAATCCTTTGATGAATTTCACTCTGCTTCATATGTCTCTCTCATGTAACAGCACTTCAGGACCCCTGCCCCCCACCACCACACCTCACCCCCCCCAGCAGCTGCACACAAAGTGAAAATGAAAATGAGCACATCCCACATCTTTAATGTCGGTTTGAGACGTTTATGGGGGCGACTTGCATGCTATTCATTGGCAATCTGTGATTTTCATTTCACCGGTGTTTGTGGTGAGATTTCACATCTCCCTTTTCTGAACCGTCTGCTGAATAACTGATGAACTTGCCTTGTCTGCTCTAGTGACATTTCCCAGTCGGCCTTTTGACAATCCCCCGGAGAGCAGGTGTGAACGTGGGTTTCGCACACAGGTGACGAGAGCAGTAGTAAAACCAATGTTTTTCCAAAGCAGAGGTCGGGAGCCTGACTCAAAAACAGCTCATCCACCAAAAGGTATTTTTTGTAAAAAACAGTATTATAGTTATTTGGGCAGGATTTTCTTCTTCTTTTTTTTTTTTTTTTTTACTAAAATATGAGCTCAGCACCAGCGACACCAGGATTTCTTTACATTTCTTTCATGTGGTCAACCTTTCTACCTTTCTAGACAGAAAGCAGCATCAGAGAGCAGTGATGGATGGAAAAGGTCATACCAGCTCTCTTTGCAGCGCTGATAGACAGCCCGCTCTCCGGACCTCTGGAGCTGGCTGAACGGGGCTAAGCCTCAGAGCAGATCATGCCAGCTGCTAAAATTCAGAGCCACACAGCAGTCAAAACAAAGGTGCCCTGTACCTGAACTCAAACACACTTTTATTTATTTATTGGCTAGGAATACAGGAGTTGTTATCTGATTTTTGTAAGACAGTAACTTCTGTATATAAATCCGTCCTTCTGAAAAAAGAAATGAGAGGCACATTACGTGCCTTCACAGTCCTAATGATGTTAAATAAAATGCTGCCTTGGCTGAGGATTTAGATAGAGCCGAGCAGGCTTTTGATTGAGAGATAAATTGAGAGTGCTGACTGCTCATTTGTTCCACTAACTATGGTCTAATAATACCCTCAAGCCCGTCATTCTGTCATGCAGAGATTTTCTGAGAAAAAAAAAAACTTTTGCAAAGAGGTCAAAAGAACAAAAGATGAAATCATGATACAAGTTGCTCAGGAGTGTGGCTTTAATATCGTCGCCGTCTTCCAATAATATTGGCCTTTTGACTGGATGAACACCAGTTGGTCCTTGTAATCAGGCCCCAGATCCAGAGTTGGCATTAAAAGATTTTACGGTGCAGATTCATCAGCAATCCTATCACAACTCGATAAAGCATTATGTCTGGCTGCCCCGCAATCAAAAACTGCAGACACCGTGGTTTTCCAGGATTGATGTGGAAAACCATTGCTTGTGGGGTTAAAGAGCACTGCCATTCCATCACGGTGACACCCGGGCACATAATCCACATGGGACATTTTAATTGAGCGCGGTCGATTAAAAACCCACAACCTCGTCAGGTCCCCGGAGTGCTGAGGTGGGTTTTTCTGCCGCTCGTCTGGCCCGTATGCTCCAATCTTGTACAACAATGGCGTGACATGGAGTTGAATGTCAATGTTCCTCAATGGGATCAACTGGACGTGATTGCCTGATTACCTGTTTGTTTTGTCTGGCGATCCGGGCGTCTCCTTAGTTGTCTGGCATCTTTAGAAGCACACAAGGAAGGTTCCACAAAGAAATATGCTAATTCAGTAGCAGATGAAAATCTAACCTAATGCAGAATTATAGGGCAAAAAAGACACCTGGGGGACAGCGGGCGTGATGATGCAGCATTTCTATTACCGTCTAGTGCCACGGTTTCATCCAGAGGTGCCAAACGTGCGACAAAAGTTACAACCCCTACCTTCGGTGTCCCAAATGATTTGTCATTACAGCAGACAAGCTATTTAATAAGATGTCACTGACACAACAATTTTCTACTGCAGAGCTGAGCTGATGTAGCAATCTTTTACCCCATTTATTTATTTTCGGGTCATGATTTTTTTTTCATGTTTTCATGTTTGGTGTCCAGGGGATGATGGGAGTGGCGTTCCTGTCCTTTTCTCTTTAGTGTTGTGCTGCTTTTAATAATCACATTATCCCTAGCCTTTGGTTGCACTAGCCATGGGACAATATTTAGTATTTATAGAAAGTATGTTTATATTTGGCAGGTTAAGGCAATTTTTCAGTGCGGACAAATCACTTTTGTTTTCTTTCTTTTGAAATTTTTTTCATTTGATTCATAGTTTCTGTCAGAAATACAGGAGGTGCCGCTGAAGGCTTTTACTGTGAAGCTGCCCCAGGATGTGTCAAACCAGGTTAACCACCGAGGGTTACTCATTGCTCAATAATGGTTGGTCCAAAACTAGATTTCTAGAGCATTTTGTGTCAGGTTTTGTTGTAGAAAACACCTGAAACACTGCATGGCGGACACAGACTTCATTTCAGTATATAACAAAGTTCACTGCTGTTATATAAAGGTTAGGACATGACTGTAAGAGTGTAACAACAGTCAAAAGCACTTTCTGACAGAGCCAATATTCCTAAGTGCATAAATATGCAGGCTCACTGGATTTGTCTCTGTATGAAACGTAAGATAAATAAAGGGAGAGAGCTCAGCTAAAGGTCGTGGTTTCGGTGGAAGTGTTTTGTATTTCGGCGTGAGCTCTTTCCGCTCAAAAGTGAGAGATTTGTGCGGATCCCGGCCCGACACATGTAAGTGTCAAACTTAACTGTACGCTTAGAGCGTGTCCTCAGTCAACTCTGTTACCCCGTGGTCCCGCCTGAAGAAAGCCTCTCTGTGGTTTTCTGTTGCTGCTCATGACTCTCTGTATTCCTGAGAGCTTCTTCCTCTGTAAAGTATCTGCCTGAATTCAATATCCTGTAGTGTCTCGTTCAGTATGCGAGACTGGAGATGTCAGAACGCAGCTAATCTGAAATGGATAACAGGTAAATAGTCGTGTTTTTTCCTTTTCATTTCACTGTGCAGCTATTCTGCCTTTTGGTGTCTGGTGGTTACGTACAGTTTTAGCATAAACTGCATGTGGTGAAAAGAAAGTGACGTTTAATCACTGTCACTGAAACTTAGTGTGAAGTTTGTGTGTTCGTCTGCATTCTTCTTCTTGTAGGTTTTCTGTGGGTTCTCCAGCCCAAGACATGCAGTTTAGGATAACTCATGACTCTAAACCACCCAAAAATGTATATTTCAGTCATCTCTCTGTCTCTATGTGTCACTTCTGTGATTGACTGCCGACCTGTCCAAGGCTCTAGCATCCCTCAACCTCCAAGGATAAGGGGTACTATGGATGGTAGGATGGATGGATGGACAGTTGGATCAAAGGCGTTGTAAAATGAATTAGTTCAGTGAAAAGGAAAGAAGAACAGAAGAGATTCCACCTTACATCTGCTGCTTCACATTAAACTTTGAGCTTAAGTTCTTTATTTTGGCATTTACATCAGTTACAGAGAAGCAGTTGGTACGTAGCTTTTCTTTTGTCTGAAAAACTACCTGTGCCATGTGAAGAATTCAGACCAATGATGGTTATTGACGGACCTCTTTATTAAAACAGCAAGTGGACTTTGCTTTAAAGAAATACTGCTGTGTGTTTTCGATGGTATGAAGCTGAAGAAAAGCAGTATTGGAGTATTGGAGTGCAGTTGCTATAACCACAGTAACCATGTGTTGTTACCAAATCAACCAGGCCTGAAAGGATTACGACTTTAAACAGCAGTCTGCCATTAGTGGCTGCGACAAAATATTCAAGGGAAACCGACTACCGGTGGGCAGCTTACCGACAGCAAAAGATTAATGCATGCTTTGTGCAGGCAGATCAAATATAAATGACTGAACATGTGTTTTCATTGAACACAGACTTTGAGAAATTGCTTGAATCAATTATTATCTCTTATTAGAGGAAGGCACTTCCCAGATCACAAAGGTCTCCCAGGTTCTTCTCATTAAGCCCGGTGAGTGTGTACGTGAAGTGTGTGTGGTATTTCTTTGAATAAGCGGCTGTGTGAATCAGGTGTCCTGGCGAGGGCCTGATAATCTCCACATTTACTGCAAAAGACTCGTGCTTTCTCGCTTCCATCTCAGTGGGTCAGTCAGGTAATTAGCCTTATGGTACCCCCACCCCCCTTCCTTCATTTTTAAGAAGTCAACGATCCATCTTTAAGGCTCCATGCAGCTTCAAATTGTTTCTTGCCTGAAACACCTTGTGTTAAGAATTTTCATGAATTGAGTGACATTATCTTTGATGGCGAGACTGAGTGATCTGCCTTATTACCAGACACTGTCACTTGTTCTGGAACAAAGTGCACAGGAAGAAAATAAAGTCACCTCACTTTTGCCGTCTTTTTTTTTTTTTTACTGAATTTTCCACTTGTTTTAAAGGGAAATCAAATTTGTCCGGATCATTACCGGGTTGAAATGACTTGTTAAGATGGATATTGTTTGCAGTGAGGTGCTGCAAGGGCCATCACCTGTAACGTAATAGGGAACAGTGTTGTGATGGACTGCGACAAGGGCAGCCACTGACGTTCACCTTGAGATAAGGGTCACACTCCTGCCTCATAATCCATAAAGGAGCCATAATAGCTTCTCCTTCTGCCAGACACGACCCCTTTTTACACCAAAGTAGAACAACACTGTCTGTCAGAGGAGAACTTTTATGCCCTCGCAAGCCAGCTGAGCACGTAGGACGATGCGGACGTGCGCCGCATGGGGGAAAGGGAGGCCCATACACACACGCGCAAACATTTTAGACATGCTCCGCGATCTGCGCACGCCATCATCGGCCTCCCTATAGAAACACGAAATGTAATTTTAATGGTGGTATTATAGAGAGACAAACTGGTAGTCAGTTGAGAGCCCGAGTCTGCTGTTTTTAGAGCAACCGTCCTGGAAGCAACTCGGGATATCAAATGAAAAGAATCCTCAAGGCGTGGTGAACGATCTCAGAGGTGGAGACGCACACGCACACACACACACACACACACACACACACACACACAGAAACACACTCTCATATTCAGTCACTCTCATATTTAGATCTATACAGAGTCCTCGGGTTACATCATGTGCATATCTCATGAAAAAAAAATCATCCTAGCATATAAAGAGACATTAGTCCGATACAAATGTAATGCAATTTATGCTTCTATTATGTATTCTGTATTAATAGAAATCAAACTAATTCCCTCTTTACCTCCCTGCACATCACTTCAAAAATTCACCGGGGGGGCCTGGTGTTAGCTTGTGCATGTGGGAGTCATTAAATATATATGTCCTATGAGGTTTCGGCATGTATTTAGAGTGCTTAATAACACAGGATTTCCAATGCACTTCAAAACACTCACAAGGAAGGACTGATACTCATTGGCTAAAAATACTTGATCGGATAGTAGTTTTGATTTAGTTATTTTTATACCATTGCTTTATTGGGTGTCTCTGAAACTATTGCTCTTTGAACTGAGAATTGAGGGAAAAAAAGAGAGACAGAGCCAGAAACAGAGTGAGACAGACAGATTTGTTGACAGGTAATGTTGTTTTGCTCCTCTCTGAGAGGGTTCAGGCCCTTGACAGAAGTAATTATGGCTGCTTCTTAGCTGCCAGTAAAAAACACTGTCATTCTGCTGAAGTGCAGCCTGAAAATGGATTCACTTTGATTTAGAGCACAGCTTTATTCCAGGTTTTGCAGGATGATTATTAAACTGTATGCACGTATGAACTAAAAAGGAGGCTTAGTATGATATGGAGTTGGATATAATAAGTTGAGGAGTTTATTAGGACGTAACAAATGAACCATGATATGATGCTAATTTACAAATTCTTATAATTAAGACAATTCGTCATGTAACAGAGCTATAACGCATACCAAGTGACCAACTCTCCTTGAGAAATGACTTTTTATTCCCCCCCTCCTTTTTTTTTTTTTTACCTGTCGCTCACTTTGCAGGAGACGGTGTCTTGTTTTCCGAATGGCGGATATATCAAATTCATCTAAATGTTTTGTAACTTTTTCCCCCTGTCAATCATCCTCCGAGAGCAGGTGTCATTTTTCATCATATAGCGTCTCACTTTGGCGCCGAACTTTTCCGAGCCACAGGCTTTAAGGAAACAGGCTTTCAGAATTGATGACCTCTAAAATGTCCCGTCGCCTGCAGCCATTCCGACGCCATTAATGAATTGTAATGTTGTTTTTGTCATTACTATGAGTTCGCCTCGGCCCTCTGAAATCTATAGCCGGGCCCTCACATAGCAGTGATGGACACTACAGCTCTGACAAAGACAGCTATTAGAGACAGAGAGAGAGAGAGAGAGAGAGAGAGTAAGAGAGGGATACAGGGAGAAAAAGAGAGCAAAATTGGACTAAAGTGAGCAGCCTAATGCCTCCACCAGCAGCTGTCAAGCCATCTCACGGCCCCAGTGCTAAATGAACTCCACGGCCCTACTGTTCACACTCCGCCCATCTCCTCCACCCACCGCTGTCTTCCTCTCCTCTCTCTCAGAAAATGGGCACTGAGAATCCATTCTGCCCCACAAATCAAATCATATTATATTGTCATTTTCCATCTTCACTTTGTCTCTCCCTCCCTCTACATCCTCCTCACTCTATCATTCTCCTATCTCTCCCCCTTCTGACTCTTCCCCATCTCTCTCTCTCTCTCTCTCTCTCTCTCTCTCTCTCTCTCTCGGAAAAGGGCATATGATGTGATGAAAGATGCGAGTCAAAGGGTGGGGAATTTTCCCATTCCAAGAGGAGTAATCCCATCAGATCCGCCCGTGACGTCGGGTTCAAAAGACACAGGCGGCACGGTCGCTCCTCAGCCTGAATTGAACCCTTTTAATAACGGCGGCGTTTTGGTGTTGCCGGGCGTGGCCCTTCCCACCCGAGTGAAATGACATTTCAGTGTCATCAAAGTGGAAAAGTTTAACCAGTCCGCTCCGTCGGCGGTGACCTCCTTCCGTCACGTTCCCCACCAAACGTAATGGCCTCCATCTTTTAAAAAGGGAACTCCAAGGTGCACAAAGGGTGGGTGGAGTAAGCACAACAAACACTGCATCTCCCTTCCTTGGGTGAGTGATCACCTTCCGAGGAGAAGCCATTCCAGGCGCTTTAGGGGCTGCAAGCTGCGGTCAGTCTATTTAATAGAGGAGCTCTAAATGAAAATCTAGACTTCGACGGGGTAGTCGGCCTCCTCATCAGAAACACCTGTCTTTGACCTTGGGGAGATTAGAGCTTTAACATCCGTGGCCAATACGATGAAATAACCATCCCGGCCCGTGCACCAATCCACCTCTCCACTCCACCTCAGGGGCTCTTTTTCGAGTGGAATATCAAGAGGGCCTCTCTGAATGGCTCCCCCCCAGGGCAGCGCTATGCACATATATCAGGGAGTCCAAACAGAGGAAAACAAGTGAATAAAGCAAGTCCCTGAGGGAATCATGACCACGGCCTGATTGTATTAGATCCTGTGTCCATCACCAGCTAGTGTCCTCGCCTCGCTGGGGAAGACCTGTGGACCGCCTTGATGTAAAAGACTGGGAGGTGAGGATTAGATTGTAAAGCTTTGAACAAGTCAAACAGGTTCATTACATAAGGGACAGATGGCGGCCGTGGGTGGAGTGTGGTTCAGATCGCAATCCAGTAATAATAATGAGGATGTAAAGACAAACGGCTGTTTTCACTCTAAAAAAAAAAAAGAAGACATGGATAAGATACATTGTTAAAGAGGAAGCGAGATGATTGAGAGACTGGAATAAAACCTAAGCAGGCTCTTTTAAAGCTACGCCAATTAATATATGAAAATCCTCCAACAATCTTGATCTACTCTGATCTTTGTTAAAAAAAAAATTATTCCTTCATTTTACTGAACCGTTTTACCAGAAGAGAGAGCAGGGAACAGGAAATTAAACACTAATAAACAAAGCCTATAAGTGAGGCATTAATTCAGTCTTCAGCTTTATGAGGATTAAAAAAGAATAAAAACATGATGAGAATAAAAACAATAACATGAAAGCAAAAAAGTGTTTAAAGGATTATGTGGCTGTTTCTTCTTCAATGTGCCAGGTAGCTCTGCAGCCCCTGGCCTTCAGTCTAGACCTTGCAATTGCCAATTACTCCCTGCTATTTAAATTCCCCCATCACCCGAGGGAGAAATTAGTCAATTGCTTACCCTCTCCATAACGAGGTCAAAGCACATGGTCAGCAGCAAAATGCCCCCTTCAGCAGACTGGACCCCTGCAGTGATGGACCCTGAACCTGAATTCATATGTTCAAGGACAGACAATCGCCACATGTGCCAAAAATAATTTTGCTTCCTTGGACATCAAAAAGCAGTTTAAGTCAAATGGTAAATTGTCAGAATATAATGG
>JAOXYL010000065.1:6306282-6346396 GCA_028564955.1 Terapon puta
GGGTCTGGGGGGTCCTCAGAAACCCACAGACATGAGCATGGACAACAGAGTGAAATAAATTGAATCGCCAGTGACTGACATCGATGAAGTTGACTAACAAGGGTGACATTGATGGTTGGGTCCAGCTGCTGCCCTCCTTCCCTCCCTCCCTCATGTTTGACCCAGTTGATGTCAAAGCTGGGTTTAATACAAAGGAGCCAGTGTGGAGCAGGAGAAAACACCATGCTGTCTTTTTTTTTTTTTTGGGGGAGAAGCCCCTCATTCTATTTTTCCTTGCCATTTTAAGCCCATGACAAAGTGGACGCAGTTACATAAAATGCCATAGAATTTTGCCATATTACATTTTGTCATCTGGTCTCCTCAGATATGTAGACGTTTGAGGGACTGCTTCGTTATTGAACATAAGTGCACTCCTGTGTTGATGACATGCTCAGACGAGAGACAGACCAAACCAAACAATCGTTTTGTGGTGGTGTCCTTTTGTCTCCTAAAAATTCAGAGCAACAACAGATCAGGTTATTAGTATGTAGAAAGGATTAAAGACATCAGCTTTGTTAAGCGTGTGAGAGAGGAATGATGCCTTTGAAATGTCTGTGAAAATCGTGTGAGAGAGAGAGCGAAAGAGACGAGAGGCATTAATTAACCTCTGTGCTGTATGTGAGTGTGGAGAATGGCTGTCAGCTTTACTTGGGAGATGTGAATTTGCAATAATGTTGACAATCAAAGGACGGGATTAGGTGGGAGGACACATTTTAGAGGCTCTCCAGCTCGGGTGACACAAAAGGAGCAATTCATTCATTTATGAATAAACTATATTCTGCAAAAGCTGATGCAGATGGCGGTCGGGGATGCGAGCAGCTCACATGATAAATTATTAGGCAACACTTAATAACACTGCCTAACAGTCATTAGTTAATGCATTTTGAACTAACACATCATTCTCCAAGGTTTTAAGTGAGCTGCTACTAGCATGCATATATCAATATATATTTAGCATAATCAGATAGAGAACAGCATGTATATCATGTACCATGGACAGCATGGACTACTTTGAGAGTGTACCATATGTATATCAATGTACTGTATAGACCTGGGTGTATAGTATAGTGTATGAGATATGGCACCATGTTTTATCTTTGAGTCATTTTTATAATTGTTTGCTGTGTGATAGACACACTCGCCAATATTTACGCACTGAAAGCGGTAATGTGCATGTGTTTATACAGAGGAGGAGGTGGGGGGGGCTGTAAAAATATTTGCACCACCTCCTATCCCTGTTATGGTAATGTGCGTTATGTTATCTTGTGACAAAAGCGAATAAACAGCCATCAAACAAACAAACAAGTACTTGGAGGACAAAAACACATCAGGCTCAGTCAGAAGTGAATTCAATAGGCGATGACCTCCTGTGGTGAGAGCCTAAATTATTTGTTTTACCGCATGATGAAGTAAAGGGAGGACCGAGCTGTTCTCCAACTGGGTGTTTATTTGCCTGCGTGTTTGATTGTCCTTCATGATAATCTCAGACTCTGCTGGCCGTGCGTTTGAAGCCTGGGGAAACTGCCACCAGACACTATGTTCCATCATTTTTAAAGATTAACCCTCTAAACTGCAGCGGGAGAGAGCAAAAGCAGTTTGAAGGGCTCGTGCAACATCAAGGGAAGATGGAGCACAAGAACTGTGGTGTTGCTGGAGGTAGTGGGTGATGAGCAAGCATTGCAGAGAAACTCAGTGAGGCCTGAATAGTAAGGTCATTCGCAACACACCAGAGAGTGTGTATTAGATCATAATCACTTGGCAGTGTTGCAAGAAGTCCTCAGATCTTTTTCTTTTTTGAGCGCATCATGCATGTATCGCATTAATGTTGCTACTGGTGAACGTGAAGCTAATTTGAAGTTCATCACTGGAGATCACTGAAGTCCTATAATTTTCTCATTATCTTATCCTGTTGAAATATATTTATTGTTTCTTTATTTTCTACTCCAATCCAAAAAGTAACTTCTGTTGTCAAATAAATTAGGTGGAGTTGTAGGTGCAGTATTTTCCTGTAAAATGTGTGGGCAGAAAATGAAACATCCAAATTATACTTAAGTACAGTACTTGGGAAAATGTGCAAATGCACTTTACAGTATTGCTAGTTGGTGCATGTCTATGGTATCTGACAGCCACTGGGAACACAAGTGACAATTACATAAACTGTTGAATGGTACAATGTTGTGTAACAAAAGCAAAAGAGGAGAACTATTGGAAGACTGACTCAGTAATGTCACTTATAAAGGATTTCATTTTGAAAAGGTACATGTCATAAGCTAACATAAGCTACTGGTGATACTAGACCAAGTAAGGTTAAGTGGAAAAACCTTTAAGGTGTGGAATTGAGCAGGGCATAATTTCTTCTTATGTCTTGGGTAATCTGATATTACCCAAAATGCCACTTGAGTGCTGACAATTCAGTCAGGTATTAAGGTGCATTGTAGCGCTAACCACTGACCTCAGATAGAGATGAGGCGTAGGCTAGAGAGGTAAGCTCACTCATGGGTAACTCTTGAAACTCTGTAGACTTTTAAGTACACATCATAGTCATCTGCACCATTCACATAAAATCCCAACTTTTGACAAGACTCATCTTTAGTTCCAAAAATCTTTTAATAGTCGTCTCATTTAAGATTAAACAACATTATGATAGGTTCAAAGAAATCAAATCTCAAAGCTTGATGTCCATCACGTCCATTCTGTAAAGAGTGACCCCTGGATATATCTTGGTACGCACGGGGTCCAAACCACTTGAAGAAGGAGTGATAATCTGTAAGTTTCATGAAACTCCTTTTTAAATGTGAATAATTGAGTTGGTATACATACAATTACAATGTAATTACAGTTATCTCTCTGAAGACCTTACAGTATTCATAAACAAACAACCAATAAAATGGAGGTCTAAGTTTATTCTGTACAAAGAAGCCAAGCCAAAAGAACCATGAGTTGGTTGGAGTAGGAAAACACATTTTAAGCAATTCTCTTTTTATAGTGAAGCAGAAGTTATATTCCTACAATGTAATTAAGCAAAATTATAGACACAGGAAACAAAAGCAAGGATACTCAAATAGACTACAATAGATTACACAACACTACATATGCAAAACTGAATGGTTAAATTCAAACAATGCCTAATTTACAGTTTTGTAGCGCATTTTTCAGTAGGCCTACGCACGCCCACACACTCGCTTCCAATCACACACACACCCACACACACACTCTGGGGTGCTATATTTTTCACTACCAGATGGAAATATTTTGGATACATTTTTACCACATGTGTGACCAGTATCTGAGTAAAATTTCAATCCATCGCAGTGATGATCCCACAGTAATTCCTTATGTGAGCGAGTTACAAGGCATTTGAAAGTAATTACAGTAAAAATACATTTTCATAATAAGCAATGTACCATGAGAAATATGTATAAAATAGCTTGATAATAATAATAATAATCATAATCATAATAATACTGCTTTTCAGTTTTTGCCAGATCTCATCTCTGTCCACCAAGAGTTATAATGTCACTTTGTTCCACGAGATCAAAATAGATATCACAGAGTAAGAAAATGCTTCCCATACAAATCCAACTGTATAAACATTATACTAAGTTCTTGCTAGGTAAAGTTCCAAAAAAGCCAAAGTGGAAAATGAAATGCACTTTTTCTTTTAGACTGCCTTTGAAAGTGATTATTATAAAATGACTCTGCAGTTAGACTTCCTATTATGAGAGAGCAAAGGCAGGATGTTGGTGGTTGTACACCTTTGGAAAAGACAGAACAAACATATTCGATTCTATTTTACTTACACATCCTAAATACAGCTTTACATTTCCATGTTTTACGTACGTCTCAGTTCCCCTCTCCGTCCCTTCTCGTCTCCTACCAGGCTATACCCGTGTGGTCGAGTGGGTGCTGGGCAGGCCCGCAGAGCTGTACCCGGCAGGGAAGGTGCTGTACGGACTCATGTTGGAGAGGCCCATCAGGGAGTTGGGGATCATGGTGATGTTGTTGGGGGTCATCAGAGGAATATCGTCGGGGGAGCGGCGCTGGCTGAGTGAGTAGTCCATGCTGGGAGAGACGTGAAGAGGATTGTGAAGGGCCTCGCACTGGTTCCTCTGCTGTGATGACAGGGTCTCGTCTACAGTGGTGGTGTGGCTCATGTTGTTGCCCTTGCTGTCTCGCTGGGGACTGGGCTGCTGGGACGTGTCCTGCCGACTGCGCTTGTCCTTGCGGTAGTACAGAGCGGCGAAGGCCAGGACGTTGAGGAAGAGCAACGACGCTCCTACGGCAATGGTGACGCTGAGCTCTGTGGAGTAATCTCTTGGGTTCGGCATGATCAGAGGACCCATCTCCCTACCACCTTCACCGTCGTTGTGGGCAGTGGACACGGGAGGGCGACCGGTGCTGCCGGGCCTCTTACTGTTGGACTGAGTAGAGTCCAGCGGGGTGACCTTGGTGGTGGTGGAAGAATAATGGAACATGTCGTGGAGGTTGTAGAGATGGGGCACCAGGTGTTTCCAGAAGGCCACCTTTGTGGCCCGGTAGTGATCACGGATACGCGGCTTCAAGCCAATGTGCAAGTAAAGCTGGTCGTAGGGGTCGTACTTGGACCAGGCCACCTCTTCAAAACGGTTGGCCTTGGTGTGGATGAACTTGGTGTCCTGTGGCACTGGCTTGTTTGGATCCCTAAGAAGAGAGTACAGACAGAAAACTTAGACAAAAAAAGTAATGGAAGAGAGCTCAATTCAACAATATTGTTCATTCATTTTCAGCACATTGTCCTGATTTTATCGTGATAAGTATCTACAAACACTGTTATCCAAATGAATGACTCAGAATGGACTGTGATAAAAAAAGAAAAGAAAACACCATTTGTTATTCAATGGCAACAGAAGGCCAGTTTGTTAAATTGTAAAACAGAAATAGAAGAACTTAATCAACAACAGAAGGGCAAAAAATCAGGTCAACATAATGTAATATCACCAACTCTCCTCAAGGGCTCAGCATTCCCTCATTGCTACAGACTAAAACAGCAGCCTACAGTGACCTGTGCTTCCTCCCACTGCTAGAGTCATCATCCACACAGAGACTCGTTGCAGCTGTGCATTCAGTATGCAGGAGGACTCCAGCCGGGCAGCAGTGGAGTCCTCAACTACAGTGCACCTCACCTAGCTGTCTCTTATCTTCAGAAACACACAGCGGATCTTTGCCATTTTACGACAGATTTTAAAAGAGGCTGGAGGAGCCACTGCAGAACCTCACTCTGTTGAACTTTCAACAGCACGTTTTTTTTCCAGTGCTGAGTCAGTGTTAGAGTAATATCAGATCAATATTAGACCGTAGCTTGTCTGAGATGATAAACTCTCATTCGCTGAAAACTAGAAAACTTTCCAAAGCGGAAAAAGTCTCCTGTCGTTGTTAAAGTACTGTAAAATGTTGCTACTTCTAAAGAAAAACCTAAATGGATACTGCATATTTCGAAGGGATCAAAAGATAAACCTATAGATGGATACACTTGTTTTTTTTGTATTCTCTGCAGTACAGGAAGAGTTTCATTTCTGCCCTCATACACAATATATATTACCTTCAATAAAGACATTGATATCAATACTGTGTATTACAAGCAAACACGAATATGCAGTTTTTGCATTTCTGTTTTCATTATTTGTGCCAGGCCTATTTAAACTCACAACTCACAGCAAAGTTGGCACAGGTTTATGAAGTGCGTCTTAACTGCCTCTTCAAATTTCCTCATCCGCACAACCTTTTTGTTAAACAGTGCTTTAAACATTTATATGAATTAAGCCATTAAATTTAAGACCCACCACCTTTAGGGAAGCCTGCCCAAAGTGATGAAAGTTTGTTACGTGCATAAAGAGAGGTTACACGGACATCTAAACTGTCTCCTTAAAAAAAGAGACAACATGACTTTCGGCTTTCATTAGATGGCGTGCGCCACATATATTCTAAAGTTTCATCATTAAATGTGATGGTACAGTCAAGTGTCACCTTTATGAGTGAATTAAACTTAAAAAAATTAAACTTATCCACATGGTGAGGTCACATCAATGCAAGTAACACAAACATAAGGAGTGCATTAATGATACAGCTAATTTATAGACACCTCCATGTGCGAGTTCTTATGAACTAACAAAGGAGATAAGGCTGGGAGACATGGCAGTGGGAGTTCAGGCAGCACTTAATTAGGAGACAGTGCTTACGACTTAATCCCCAGTTCTTTTAATCAGGATGATACAGCAAGGGTGAATGTAGCAGTGAGAAGTTAGAGGGTGAACATCTCAACACAGCTAAAGCTCTGCACAAGTGAGGTCAGGTACATTATACCACAAGGCCCTATAAAGGAGTGTAAATAAGCCACACTGGCGATAATGTCTACTTTGCTCTGTCCCTGGATTTGCTATTACTCACCCACTCTTGGCAAAGTTGGTCCAGTAAGTCATAACCACAGCGCTGAGCATGATGTCGTTCCTGGAGAAGTTGCAGGGGAACAGGTCAGTCGGGCCAACCATGGGGATGCCAAACACGTAAGGCACCTCGTCTCCGTGTGCAGAGTCGGACCATACTGGCTTCATGAGGCTCTGGCAGTGGTGATAGAAGGCATAGAAGTACGTGGGAGAGCCGTAGCGGGCGTGCAAGTCGGCCGTCACCACTGAGGGCTCCACCCATTGGTGGTCTGTGAAGAGAGCCACCAGTGTCTTCCTCCTGGTCTCTGGGTTGTCCTTGTCAGCCCAATCTGTGTACATGAATTTAATTGTCTCCCTCAGTGTGTCTTTCCCTTCTGGGTAGCCGTACAAACTGTCCACAAAGTCTGACACAGCAAAGTCAAAATCACTGCCAGACACGCCGTCCTCCAGGTCCATCACGTTCTCCACAAAGCGCAGTCCCTCTCCCTGATTGACACCGAGCATTATATCATAGTTAAGAAACTCGCCCTGCTCCATCAGGATCTCTGGGTCATCTGGGATGACATCACCATCGATGACGGGACCGAAAGCCACGCGGTATCGGGCAGGCTGGATGTCTTGCTCCACCAGCTCCTTTGCACTCTTCTTCTGCAGGCAGGAGACCATGTCCACGGTGTCCAGCACGTTGCAGCCAACCCTCTCAGCCAGCATGCGAGTGTACTTGACCGGTTGGTAGTTGACAGCCCAGCTGGACAGGGCCGAACCACTTTGGATGATGGCTCTGTGGAACAAACCTTGGGACACAAAATTCAGAATGAAAAAGACAAAGAACACAACAGAAGCCCAGAGAACAGTGGTTAGTGTTTTGGTCCACCTAATCGGGAGTGTTAGTGTTATTAATCAGCGCAAGTGAGCGTTTTTAACTGCCATAAGAAAGTACAAGATTCACTTTATGCTTATTGTTATTCACAATTAAATCAAAGATTTGTCACCACACAAGGTTTAGGTAGACAAAAGCAAACACGCCTACATGTGATGTTCTTTGAATACTAGCCAAGGAGATAAAGCATTACAAAGAGTGAAAAGACAATCGAGCCTTGTTGATGATGAAGCTGTTTAGTAAAGCAGCTGGTAGAAGAAATTAACTGTGATAGGACTTTAGCCCCTTCTACTGTTATTATAATGAAAAAAATTCATAAATACTTTCTCTGTTGATCCCCTTATTTGTTAGTCAAATTAATGATCAATTTGAGCTTGTGTTGTTTCAGTGAGGAGGTGTCTAGTTATCCCTACACCAGTTACTCGCAGATGTACTGCATGTGTAGGATCGTTAATACTGTGTGTCTAACAAGCTGCATCGCTTACATATAGACTGCTGATGCCAACTGTGTGGTGGAGGGTTCGTGCAGGGAGCTGAATATGCAGTAACCCTGATCCTTCAGTGTTGATACAGTAAACACGCTGCTTGGTTGAATTGTTTATATGCGGTGCGTCACCTCTGTCTCTGGGGATTTTGTATCTACCACCTAAAAATGACAAGTGATATGTATCAACTCAAAAAATACTCTGCTGAGGTTAAGGCATAGCAGTCGCTGGGAAAAAAACGTGCAGGGACAGTGTCACTTTCTTCCTCCTTTGCTGTCATTTATTTCAATTTTTTTAGGGCAGCAGCTAGCTAGTCTACTTCAAAGACAGCCGGAGGTCTTTGTGCATTCGCTGCAGCCAGCTAGGGCATCAAATACAAACCTCACAAAGGACAGTTGCCGCAGCCTCCCTGGCATTGACGAAAACACTGAATTTCTGCCCTTTTTGTGATTCTGTCCAGCATCAATGGGAGGACCAGGGCAATAATACGGCAAAGATAAGAGGTTCAATTCCCTGTGGGCCTCCCACATTGAAATACACACCTTTGATTCTTGCAAGGAGCTTTGTGTTTACCAAATGGTGTGATATCCACTGAAAAGAAAAATAGGCAACAATAAAACCTATTTTTCTTTTCAGTGGGTCGCAGAAACCAGCTTCCTGTGCATAATGTATACTCTATGTACAGGTTTTAATTGAATTCCTATTGATTCATATTGCATTTCATAAATACTGCTGCAACAGTTAACAGCATAAATTTCAGCATGGAAGCTGAACTAGAATATACAACAAACGCAGTCCCAATATATCTGTAGAAAATAAAAGTCGATTTTTTACAGAAAACAGTGAGGCAGTGGTGATTCACCCTCAAACCATCCTTATCTTTGGTCCTCACTACATGATCTACATGACTTTGCAATCACTGTAGATGAATTATTATTATTATTATTATTATTATTATTATTATTATTATTATTATTATTATTATTATTATTATTATTGGAGTTGTTGTTTTTTAAAATCAATTTTTTTGACAAACTGTTACCCAACAGTTCATGTGGGCAAAAGAGGGAAAACATACCTGATGCCTAAAAATGGAAATATTACCCAGTTGGAATGGTAAAAACTGATGGACGCAGGTGAACTTGATGGCATGGTGAAAACTTTATAATGCCAGTAGGCTTCTTTAAGAGCTTCGCATTTTAAGAGGCAAAGCTTTTAGGCTGATTAGACTGAGTAGAGGGGAACAAAAGCAATCACTTACTTAACAAATACCTCCTTTACCCTACTCCCATATCATAACACTTCATCTCCCTGACAGAGTATTTAGAGACGCACTTGAGACAAAGAGCAAAATTCCAAAATGATTATACATTATTGTTCAAAGAGTAACACTGACGTCTTCAAGATAAGAAATGAATGATTAATTGTGAAAAAATGGATCCTTAGACATCTCTTTGCATTTGTGGATTTTGACATTGCCTCAGAATTATTAGTTAATACGTCTGTATGGATCAAAGTCAGATAGTGCAAAGGCAGTAAATGAGAGATTCTTACCCTCCGAGTGATGAGACAGAGTTAACAGACTGACACAGGAGGCACCGATTCCAGATCCAAAAACTGTGATTCGGCCCGGGTCTCCACCGAAGTAACCAATGTTCTTACTGATCCAGCGGAGAGCTTGAATCTGATCCAGAAGTCCATAGTTTCCTTTTGCTGCCTGGTCTCCAGTACTGAGGAAGCCTACACAGAAAGACAACAGAGCCAGCCGCTGAAGTGGAGCTGTCACAGCTTTGATTTGAAGTTGTAGCCCAGCAGGGTGTCGAAATGAATTGACACCATTTCCCCTCAGGTCCAAATATGCAGTTGCTCCTTCCCGCAGTGTCTTGCCTACTTTTGTCAACTCCTCGTAGTAGTCTCCATGCAGCTGTGCCCCTCAGAAAGTGATTGGGCCTCTGCTCATGAATTCTGAATGCTCTCCTCACATGTGACTTCATAAAACTCAATGTGCATAAATAAATAATTTTTTTTACTTGAGCCTGTTCCTTTTCATGAATCTCATAAACCCGCATAGAGGTCACTGGTGCTGTTACGATTGATCCTATTACGTATCCCCTTGTCAAGTCTCATCTCAACAAGACACTGTTTTGAATGTTAAACACGGAGAAATGCAAAACTCTTGACCTTGTGAGTGTGTGTGAGTGCTGCATCCCTCCATACTGTATTTAAATTTTTTTTCTTTCAAGAAAGGCAAAGGCTGATAATCTTGTACAGATTAGATAAGTCCATCTAAAGGAAGATAAATTGTGTTTTCAGACTGAGTCTAAAACAGCGTGTGTGCAACAAGGACATGGCATAATAAGTACTTACATCATTTTTCCTCTTGAGGACAACATTCGCATGCAAATCAAGCTATGCCATGCTACCAAGATCTCAGTTACCTTGTTTTATAGTGTTAGGTCTCTGCTTCTTTTTTAATAGCTAATAACAGCCACAACAAGTGGAAATTAATGACCATTATGACAGTTTATTCTCACGGATTGACTGGGGCTAAATACCCAATTTAAAACACCATTAAAAGTTACCACACTGAGATGCAGTCATCACCTAATATTCCAATTCTGTAGTTGAGCGTGACGACAACAACATTCCCATAACTGGCCAGCACGCTGCCGTCCATCATGTTCCCAGTGCCCTCCATATAGGAGCCTCCATGGATGTAGACCATCACGGGCCGAGCTTCGGAGTCCCTTATATCTGCAATGTCAACACACACACATTTGCTGAGCAAACAACTGCAGAGGCAACAGTAATGAAACAGAGAATTAATGGAGCGTTGTTACTAAAACTTTATATCAACAGTATGAGTCAGAGTGAGTTCAGTATGAGGTATGAGTAAAGACTGCTTAGAAAAGGTGCTTAGAAGCAGTGGTGGGCCTGTGGATTGGAAGCTGTAATGACATTCAGAAAAAGCATGGTACATACACTCTGACAAGTGGTGTATGAATAAAAGGGTCAAATATAATTAACAGTTTTTACAGTGCATATAAATGTTCCACCAAGTGCACTTGCGCTCTGTATGATATCTGGAATTCTCTATATTAGAAGCAGAAAGAGAGAAAAACTGTTATTTGATCTCAGTTGAGAAGAATGCTTCTGCAATGTTGGGTTTTCAGTTCAACAGCTCAGTTAAAAAAGGAATAATAAGCATGCACAAAAAAACATGTATGTACACTTGAACTGAAGAGCACCACAGAGCTCTTGTTATCTGCTGGCTCAAATATAAACTGTTATTTTTTACAACAAAAATAGAAAATCTATGTTTCATGTTTGGAGACCAATTTGTTATATTGGCAAACGACTGTCTTTAAAAGAGACTATCAGACAGATAAGTAGATAATGCAAGGCCTGGATCAATGTGCACGCCAGCAGAGATGTAGCACTTACTGGAAGCATTGCAACAGAGTTCAATTCGAGACAGGAGGTGCAGTAACAGCAAAGTTATGTAATCAGAAAATCAGATGACAACATGTTTCTTATTCCGCTCAGAATGAAAGAGCCCCCACGGTTTCTCAGTAAAGTAAAAACTAAGAAGTGTAAGATCTTCATCCACCAAACGCAAGCTAGAAGAATCCATGCATCAAGACTTTGAGCTCTTAAAAATACCTTCAGATATATGAGTCTCAGCATGTGAGAAAGCCGCCCCCTTTTTCTTGTGTTGGCTCCCTGGGATTCACATGAGGAAAAAAAAGAAGTACAGAATTCAAAACAGCATGGTTGACTGTTCCTCTTATCTAATATACGGTCCAATCAAACTGACAGACTTAGGAGACAAAAATAATCCAATAAATTGTAGGGAAAAAGGAGCAGAAGCCCATTTACATACAATGTGTTGCATTTTTCTCTTCTTTTCTGACAAAATGTAGCTGACATTATGTAAAATCTTCAGAGATGTATGGCATAATTACAAAAAGGGTTTCTAATTCTGTTTTTATCAAGTGAACATATTATTGTTAGATATTTATAAGAAAAGACACAGTGTGTATATGTGCATGCACATATACACATATACACACACTGTCACCTTTCAGTGGTTTATTATCTGTATTGTTGTATTGACTTGGCTTCCTCTGCTTTGACTGAAGTGATACATCTTTCTTGGTTCAATTGATTTCTCTGCACAATTAATTTTTTTAACTGTTGATTCTTCAGGTAAACCACTGCAAGACAGTTACTGACAGTACGAGGCATATGGCTTATTGATGAGCGATTAATAAACTCTGACTTGAGGAGGGCATCAGGCCACAAAAATGGATTTTAAACAGTGGGAAACACACTCTTCGATTTGACATGGCAGAAAGACTACTGGAGATAAGCAAAAATGAAAACAACAAAGGTTTCACACCAGTGAAACAAATAATAAAGTCACAGAAAGCCTACGGTGCATCTTAAATAAACAATGATAAATAAAAATGTGTAGATGTTACTGCCTTTAAAATGTGATTGCAAATGTGAAAAGTAATTAACCTTTTTGTGTGTGGTGGGTGAGAAGGCCTTAAGGCAGCACTCAGACCAGGAGATTTACAGAACGTGGGCTGCACCATTTTGGACAGCTACCTTTCAAGCAGGCTGTTTATCTGTTGTTGCTACGCTACCATAGAAAAGTCAGTCAAAGAGTGCCGTGCTACATACAAAAGCTGAACATGGCTCAACTTTGAATCCTGAATGTTTTGTCTCGTACTAAATGCTTGTGAGGGCGGAAATAGATTCTCAGAAACCCTTTTTAATTGCTGTATTGAAGTAACCTGAAATCTGTGAGTCAACACCAGATTTAGAGAGGATACAGCATTACTACGGTATTACATTGTTCTACTAATCTACAGATTCTCAGCAGACACACAAAATGTTCCCTTGCTGCTTCATTTCACACTTCTATTAGATGCAAAAATAGGGAGGATTCAGGGAGCGATAGGCAGGAGTTGACTCCTGAACCTCACTAATTGGCCCACAGCAGGCACACAATGTCTGAACAAAGCAGTGATTCAGTAAAATATAAAGAATTTGTAATTTTTAACAAACATGGAGAGCTGGCACTGCCAGCTTTACTATATCTACTATGTAATTCTTCATGATTACCTATGATGTTCAGTGCTGAAATTTGCTAGGCTCATCATTTTAAAAGCTGGAAATTATTGCTTAGTTTAGGTGAAGCAATACTTGAACAACACCTTACCTCAGCAATACTTCACAGGATGTCTATTAGTGTGAAAACAGGCACATACCCTAGGACATTTATGTTTCTCTCTATGTGTTTCTGAAGGAATAATGTCCTGCTTATCAATGGGAACATGGTTGTTATTTCAAAGGAGTACGACTGCAACAGGTGAAACATTGATTTGGATGGTAAATCAGCCTTTGGTGGCAGCAATGACATGAGCAGTGGTCACAAACATGCTTTATGATGCTAACAGGATGACTCCGGGGTCACAATAACAATGATCAATGGACATGGGAGGTCATTGCTGTCCGCATTACCACACCAACTCACCATCCTCTGTTGGAGCGTAGATGTTTAGATATAAACAGTCCTCGCTCTGATCCTGAATGTATGTTGCTACTGTGTCCAGGTTATAGGTGAACCATATGGGCATCATGATCTCTGGGACGGTGTTGTGGATGTTCTGAGGGCACACAGGCATGAAGTGGGTGGCATTCTTGATACCTGACCAGGAGGAGGGCTGCTCGGGCGGCATGAAGCGCTTCTCACCCACAGGTGGAGCGGCATAGGGGACCCCCAGATACTGGTCAACGGGCCGGAGCACCTCGCTGGGCACAGGAACCCGGAGGCCTCGCAGCTTCCCGAACTGGGTGGTCACTGTCGGGTAGAATTTCTGGCTCGTCGCCTTGGTGAATGACCAGCAGGAGCATAATATCCACCACAGAAGAGCACAGTGGGTGATGGTTACAGTCCCTTGCTGGTGGAGCAGGTGTGCAGGCAACAGATGGTCTCTGAATGTAGCCAGCCACATGGTCTGGGCAGGACAGCGCCCTTGCACAACCACAAATGCACACTGTAGCGTCTGCTTAGTCCTTCTGTACTGACCCTGTCAAACAGACATCACTCACTGTGTCTTCGGCTGTGACAGTTATCAAATCCAAATACACCTCAGCCAGGTATGGACGGCCCCCACTTCCACTTTTCATTGCAGTGCACACAAACCTGAAAAAGACAATCAGAAAAATCAGAAACATCAAAACTAAGTGAAAAGCCCAACAGCCTTATGTCGTTTATTACCTCTGGATTATCTTCTTTCTCTATTTCCAGCTCTCTCAGCACATACTTTTATATAAGCTTAATATCAGTATGCCATATCCAATGCAGCACTTCAGTGCTAATAACCTTTTGGGACAAATTGCTGTCTTAAAAGAGCAAATTTATGCTTTGACATGAACAAATCACTGAATACTGATCTCTGTGTATCAGTGGAGGAGGCGATGGGAGGAATCTGAAAAATCCATCTGCTGTGATGTTGGAGTGATGCTGCTAAAGCATCTCGAGATTAAAAGGTGTTAAGCACCCCTTTTCTTATGTAAAAGCAACAAAGTGAACGGCAAAGAAAGACAAATCTTAAACATGCACTGGAGGGAGATTAGAAGGACCACACAGCGAGAGAAATAATTGACTTGATTGTGATGTTTCAGTGTTTAATACCATCTCAAAAACAGCAAGCGTCTCTCCTGTCAGGAGTGGCGATTGTTTGTGTCTTCTCAGTGTCTTACATCAAATCAATACTGTCAGCTGCCAATTTGAAGAGGCATAATGGAATGGTGTCTCAGAACAAACATGTCTGATGGGACCATGCTAGCACCGCCCCCCTCATAAAGCAAATTAATAGAAGGTTAATTGAAGCCGAGAGAAAGGCTTTGAGGCAGTGGACGACCCTTTGAGTTCAGTATCAGGAAAAAGAAGGATCCTTTGATACTTCTTCTTCAGAATTTGAATTTTTGTAGTCTGTGTCTGCTGCGATCCATGTTATATGCGGTTTTCACCTCTTTTTACAAACACTAATGGTCACTCATTGGAGAAATTATGAGAAGGTTTTTAATTGAACTTTTACATGATCATAAGAATATTGTGCATAAGTTTTCTCAGGTATGAAGAAAAACTGCTTATTCACAAAACATACGTTACATGAAGCCATAAACGAACTCCTGTTGATTTCACATTTGTCTGATTTTTTTTTTTTTTTGTTTAAGCCTGCAGTCACCAGAGCTTCTATGTGGTACCTAGTTACTGGTTCACCAGTTTGCGTGCTCCACTGATCAGAAGAAAATATATTCACCTCTAATCACATGTGCACACTATATGTCAATTAAGTTGTGAGACATCAGCTCATCCGTGGAGAACAACTGAGAGCAAACACTGATGCGCTTCTCCCAATTAACCACTTTGTAATCCAAAATGAATCTGGCCTCAGTCCTCCTAGTCGAGGTTGGCAGTTAGCATAATATGCTCAACACCAGGTTCTCGCCGGCTCGTCAATGAGCAAAGCAAAAACAAGCTTGTTAACCTAATCAGATTTATTGACGAGCGCTGCCTTGAGCATTGTGAAAGACTGCAGCTAAACGGCTCTCTTTCAACGTGATAGACCCATCTATTAAGGCCGGGGACACTTTCTTCCTCCTAATATAAGAAGCTAATTAGCCACAGATTTGGTGCATTGGCTTTTCTCGTTCTCTGCAACATGTTGTTTACGCTGTCAGGGATCAACACAAACAAAGGCAGCTCCTTCTCCTCGTTCACAGGTGTAGCACGTCGACATAGGTCTTGCCCATTTTTTTTAAAGCACAAGATAAATCAGAGTAATATCACACAGGACCATTTCGAAATATTTTACATTTCTGCCTTTAGGCCAGCTTTGTCTGTATTAATTAACGCTTATGAATGTTCCTCATAGCCAAAAAAAAAAGGGCAAGACTTGCTCCATCCGCTATCTGCTGTGTGACATTGATGTACGGCTCGCAGGACATTAAAATGGAAAAAGATAGAGAACCTGATTTTTTTTTGTACATCGGGCCATGTCTTCTGGTGTGGAAGTGACACTGATAATAAATCATTTGGGGGTGAAAGAGAAAATCCTCTCTGCTCACAAAACCTGCTGTGAAATCGTAACCAATTATCAAATTAGCAGTTACAGGCAGTATAGTGGAGATCACCAATCAGATTTGGTTAGTTGGCTGTGGCTCACAAAGCAGCCCCGCCAGAACAAAAAATAAGACACTTCTGTAGATCAAAGAGATATGATGAATTCTTAAAATGAGCAGCATTTTAAATTGCACATGAATTCAGGATATAAGCATCCATTTATTTGCTTTTTCTTTTTCTTTCTTTTTTCTTTTTTGCTATTTGACATTAAATCAACCTTGTGATTTAAATCAATGCAACTGAGTTCAGGTGGGTTTTCATTGAGAGCTACACATGATTACTTTCATTTCGTCTCACTGGTTGTACTGCAGGCTGAGAGAGTGGCCGACTGCTGCCTTCAGTCGGGGAGCCGCAGAGTTATTCTGTTTCCAAGTTGAAGCTCTGCGATGGGACAGATGTGGATAAAAGCTTTATGGCTTACACCAAATGGGCCATGTAATAAAAGTGAGCCCATCACTCAGTCGAGTTTGATACACTGCAAGTTTTGGGGCAGTTTAGACTGGCTGCGGGCCCAGCAACAGGAGGTAGAAAAGAAACAGGGGTAAAATATTTCTCCCCATGTTAAATGCTTACAATAAATCAGCAACTGAAAAACAAAAAAAAATGTATTTACAACCATCACACATTACATCCAGTAGACCATTTTGCAGCAGCCAGATGTCAATGCATCACTATAGGTGGGTCAAAAGACTTTCTTTTGGTTGTTTTTTCTGGGATCCAAATACTTGAATTCCCATTTGACTGCCTTGATCCTGGTGGCTGGATCTATTTGAATGATTGCTCTAATCATGTTTGTCTCCCACCATTACAATCCCCGCACCTGCACCATTGACAGACGCACAATTCAACATCAATTCACCACTAATAAAAATCTCTAGGACAACATCTTATCGATCAGCCTCCGGTAGCCCGGGGGCCCTTCACATGAGAGCGTCTGAGCAGGAGCCTCGTATGTCAGACAGCAGCACCGGGCTCCCGATGCCCTTGTGATTCGACTGGCGTGGATCAAACCCATTTCAGCGGATTCCCCCAAATCCCCCTCCCCTCCCCACCCCTCACCCCTATAATTCAGCAGCGCCATAAAAGAGGAGCGGGGATTGATGCACCTTATAGAGAACGTGCAGGTAGCACTCAACATAATGATCGGCGCTTTATGTGAATTAATGGATCCATAGCCACGGAGGAGAGGGGGAAAAAAAGATGCAAGCCACAGCCCAGATAGCATCGACACACTGCTGTAGTGTGTGTGCGTGCGTGCGTGCGCGTGTGTCCTGCCTCACGTTGTAACTGGGAAGCTTGTTTTACCCAGGACCCAGGAATATTGGATAAAGCAGGGGAAGAAAAGGAAAAAAAAATCTAATGAAATCACACTAACGCAAATGCTCCGCCGTGCTCCGTCCCCGAGCATCCTCTTTTAAAACGAATCAGTCAGGGGAGACATCAGTGATCAGATAAAAGATTCATCCCGGGGTGCAACAGCAACACACACCAAATAATAATAATGATGATAACAAAAAAATAACCCTCACAATCATTGAGGTTAACTCACCTGCTTTTACACCAGCAGCTGCGCGCTCCATCCCGACATTTCCTCCACACTGTGCCATACCAAGTCAGCTCCGCCGTGATCCAACGGGGCTGCGTGCGTGAAACAATCCCCGGGTTTCCGTAGCTATCAAACACACCGGATCTCTCTCTCTCTCTCTCTCTCTCTCCCCCTCTCTCTCTCTTTCCTCTTTTTTTTTCTTACTCTTATCTCCTGCCTCGCACGGTCTGTGTGCTTTGCGCATTCACGACGCCAAGGTCAGGAGCGCCAATGGTTTTAATGGAGCGCCCACCATAGAGATATCTCCACGGCGCCCACTGCCAGCGCGTTACTAGGCAACCGCCGGGATACGCCAGTGCATTAAATTCACCCTCCAACAGCCGACAAAATCCCAATTTAGAAACCATTAAGCGTCCACCTTAACCCCGGACCGCGCTCACTAAACACCGGCGCTGCTTCGTGCTCGGGCAGATCCCGTCTACCTTTGACCAGATAAACAAGTGCGGCTGTTCGAGGGGTGTGCGGGCCTACGAATTGGAGAATGGGGGGGGGCAAGAGGGGGTGAGCATGTGGAATACATTACATTTAATTGGCATAAGCCGTTTTAGCAAATTGTAACCATGGCAAAATGGATAGCACAGGATAAGACACCCCCTCCCCCCCTGCAAAACATCCTCCAGTATGCCTTTATGATATACATCCTTAATCAGCTCATCTACTCGTGGCAAAGCCTAAATATGAATTGTGTCTTAAATGAAAAAAGGAGAAAGAAGAAAGGAGCTCTGGAACATCAGACTCTTGTTTAACAAGGGTGGGCAATGCATGGGAAGGTGACCAGGTCACAGGAGCTGGGCAGAGATGGCGATGGTCACCCCTCTCTTTTTGAAACACTACATCATCCTGTAACAACAAGTCACAGGAGTGGTTGTTCTGTTGTTGTTTCTAAAGTGGAAGCCCCTCAAACAGAAAGTTCAGAGTTTAGAGACTGGGGAGGATTCTTCTGTTGAAATTCTAAGCTGAATCTGAAATAAAAAAAATGCGAGCATAGCACTGCCCAAGCCATACACAAAGAAACCACTAACATATGCGGTGTGAAGTACAAGGCGAAGTCCAGACTGTTTCTTTTTCCCACATATCCTTTTTTCCTTTTTTTTATAGGCCAATGCCCAGTGGCCATTCTGTGGCTGTGATGATGTGATTTGTGCATGTATAGAGGAGAGGGGCTGTCTTTACAGTCTTTAGTAAGTGGCACTGATGTCTGTTTCAAGCTGGGTTACTAAAGCAAGGAAAGCTTTTAACAGGAAAATCATCTGCCTTTATTGTTTGTTGAAGCTTATGCAGACAACTTATATATATATATTATAAAATTAGATAATATTAGTTTGCTAGAATTATTCCAGCCTTCCAGGTCAAGAGTTTTTTTATGAAGACATTTATTGTGCCGACATTTCTATGTTATCCTCTTGGTAGGTGAACAGTTCACTAAGCATATTTGAAAATAATTAAAGACACAGTTTCCAGGCCAGATATTCACAGTCATGGACAGTTTCTCCACATGAACCCTACATGTGTTTGCTGAATCAGCTTGATTAGGGACAAAGACAAAGCAGCTTCCCTGGCCAGGGGCATGCCAGGATATCCATTTTCCTTAAGTGAGAATAAGAGAGACATTTTCTTTCTCTGTCATTATAATAAAGGGTTTTATCTTGGGTTGAACTGACATGGGTTGAGCATTTCTGGCTGTTGTGCTCAAAAGGACTGTTGCCATGGTCCCTCGGGCATCAAAAGACAAATCTGTCAGACACCATGTTAATTTCAGCATATGTTTTTTTCTTTCAGTTCAAGGAAAAAACTAACATCAAAAGCTAATGTGTGTCGTCAGGGATTAGTCTGTCAGGGCTTCTACTTCCGCCTCCTGGTACAGTACTGCATTGAACCTTTGGGGCAGTCCTTTTGGGTGGTGGGATCACCCTTGAAATCTGGGTGAGGCCATACGTGAAAGATGCTGGGAGTGGAACTGCTTCTTTATTAGATGTAATGGAACCAGCTGAGGTGGTTTTTGCATCTGATAAGGATACCTCCCACTTGCAACTGGGAGGAGACCCTGGGGCAGATGTAGAACACATTGAGGGGGTTACACATCCCACGTGACCAGGGAGCTCATCTGGATACCACAGGAGGTGCAGGAGAAATTGGCTTGAGGAGAGGCATGTCTGTACTATACGTCGCCGCTGTTGCTGCAATCTGGATCCAAATCACATAGCCATCTCGATCTGCTGTCTGCCTCTTTCAAAATGCTCTTTTTGGCTGTCAGATCTGTGCTCCAAACAGTACAGGCAGTGAGTGTCCACCTTTATTATAAGTATCCGTCAGAGAAACAGAGCTGCATCTTAATTGTGCCCTCCCTCTGATAAGGGTCAGTATTGTCTTGGTTTTCTGGATTCCCGATGGCCCCTTCCCATCCCTATTTTCCTCTTCTTTGTTCCTCAGGACCTACTGCAGTGTCATGCCCACACGCCCAAATAATGCACAGCACTCCCACTGTTCCCCTCAAACAACTACATGGTGGATATTTTACGAGGCCCACAGGCTTCCATTCTATCTTCGTGTATATTTATTCATTTTATTTTATTTATTATATATTTTTTGGTCATTTGTTGAGGTATTGAACCATTTATTTGGTTCATTTCTATTGACGGTTGTATCTATATATTATCATTTTCATGTAAATGGATCAAACTAAAATGTCCTTTTCTTTCTTGAAAACACCATAAATAGATTAAATTAGATTAGATGAAACTTTAATGAACCCCAGGGGGAAAGTGGGTCATGGCTGCTGTAGAGAGCAGCATATACTGCAGGTAACAGCAAACAGAAATGGCTGCCGGAGATACAAGAGGAGAATAACACAACAGGACATTTGAAAATATACAGGTTATAGTGAATCTAGCCTTGTGCATAGTGAATACTCTGTCAGTGATATAACATGTAATAGTGCCATCCTTCATTTGAAGGTGAGCACATGTTTGCAGTTTATAGATTTACAGCACAAATGCAGAGTGTGCAGAATGTGCATCGCTGCAGATGGAGGAAAGTAAGTGCACAGACATCTATCATAATATGCAAATGCATAATGTAAATTATTCATATATTAATTATTTTATAGTTGTAGGTAATATATTTGTACATTCACCTCAACCACAAAAATGCAGTTACATAACCAAATTATCACTGATTTGCATTCAAACCTGCATTTAGTTGTTGTCCGGAAAGCGTGCTTAGTGCTCTCTTTCCTGCAGGACCAGAGATATCATGAAGAAATTGTCTTGTTGCAAGACACCCCTGAGAGTTCTTGAGGCGAGGGAGTCCCACGCAAAGGAGGAATTACTTAGTTTCAGGTTATCACTTCATTAGATCCATTTACTCTAAGCACCTCTTTTCATTAATCATCCCGATAATATGTCTCAATATCTCCACAATATCTGAATGAAAATTCCTCATGTAACCACCTTCAGAAAGATTAAGTAATAGAGGGCCTAATTGATTTCAGGTGAGCGTTCGTATTTACCATACATGTATATATATATATATATATATATATATATATATATATATATATATATATATATATATATATATATATGTATATTTTCCAAGAGAACAAAAGTTTTAGGAGGTATTTGTGGAAACGGCGTCTGAGCTTCAAGCCTCTGGGTGGGTGTTTCCCTTTGCAACAGTTGACGAACATTTAAGGGCCGGTGTTGCTAGGAGACGAGCTGTCAACTTCTGTGGTGAGCTGCTCACTGGAGCACGTCATAGTGTAGCACACAACCGTTGGCAAGAGGCACTTTACAAGGCACTTTTTTTTCCACAAGCACATATAGTTATGTTTTGTTAGCGAGTTGAGCCATCTGTCCCTTCGTAACATCCAACAAGACCTACTGGACAGTTTGCAGGTTGCAACATGCAACGCACACAACACTTTTAGTCGAAGCCCACTTTTTCTTTTTTTTTTTGAAGAGCTTGCTGTGTTTTTCTTTATTGTTGCTATGCAACCACTGAATGAAATGTCCTTAGCCTAACCGCCATTTTGCTGTGAAGTAAACTCAAAGATCCACACTTTTTATTTTGGCGAGAAACAACGACATGAAAAATGGACAAGAGGACACTTGTTCTGGCTCTGACTGAGGGGAAAAAACTGTTCCCAAACAGTCTGCTGGACAAAGAGAAAAAGAGATCAGGGTGGATACACAAAAATTCTGACAAGAGAAATCATGGGGAGCACCCCTGGGTTCGAGCCTTACTTTAGGATGAGTCAAAGCTGTGTGAGGATCTGCACTCAATCATCGGGACTAGTGTCACAAAAAAATGTGAGGTCTAATTCCACCAGTCCTGCTGAGAGGTCGAGTGGTTCATTGTAGAAGTTATATTTGTTTTAATGTCAACAGTATATTTCGGTGTCTATATTCATACGATTAGACAATGGGCGAAAATTACAAATGACGCTGAGCCTTTTTTCTGTTCTCAAGTTTTTTTCAACACGAGGCCTTCAAAGCACTCCTCCAAAAACATGAGACAAAAACATTTACTCCTATATCATCCAACTGGAAAAATTCGCCTCTGTCTGTCTTTCTTAATCTGTGTTTCTCTTGAAGAGTGGAAGCAAACAAGCCAAGCGTTCTTGCTTTAGCACTGATTGTTAATTTCTTCTCATCATCTGCTGAATCAGAACACGCCTCAGTTACCCCTTTTGTTAACTGGCTTAATGTGTTAAACAAGATCATGAAAACAGCAGGAATGATGGTAAACGGCCAACAAATCATTTACAGCAAACCATCTTTGTTTACAGAGGAAGGCGTCATTTTAATTTAAGTGTGCCTTTAAACGTGAATATGTACCTCTTTGGGCATCCTGCCTTATATTCTGGTTAGTGTTTTATATATTTAGCATATTTTCCTTATCCATAGACCTTCAGATTGTTTGTTTCAGTAAAGATCTGCTAAGAGTACTGTGATTTTGTGTACATATAACAAGTTCTCAGGTCTTTCATGCAAAAGCGATCCCGAATAAAGCGAGCCTAACCATCTGATGTACTAAACAAGAAAAGCGTGCATGTTTTATGATTGCTTACTGTAACATGCAGGCAGGCAGCAAAAGTACACATGTCATCATGGTTTCCCTCTCCTGTGCAACAGTAATACAAGCATTCAGCAGCTGCCATTGGTGCATTCACAAAAAACACTAAAACACTGCTTAAATGTTAAAGAGTTGTTGTGCAACAGACTGAACAAATGGATTCAGAGGGAAGTGAGGCTTAAGTTTTTGTAGACTGCCGAAGGCTAAAGAGAAGTGCAGCAAATGGACCACTACAATTCAGCGAAACAATGGTATTTTGGTGTTAAAACTTGGACATGTAGTCTCAATTTTGAGTTAGTTATGTTACATTTAAGTGTAAAATTGTACTTCAGACTCTTTTAGACGACTCTGTTAGCCCATCTTGGCCTCTCTGACTTCAGGTATCATGATTTTGCTGAAATCAGGGCCCTTGGGTGACTTTTTTTTTTATCATGTTCAGACTTTTATTGTGTTGATAGGACTCCCCAGATGTTGAAATAAGATACACGTACAGTAAATATATATATATATATATATATCTGTTAGTAAACTCAATTTCTAGCCATATTTCAAAATGCTCAGGCCGCTGACTGTCCAGTGAGGCTTTGCTTTCTCGAGATATTTGTTTGTTTTCCTCCGCTTATCACATCTCTTCCTGTTTGTAGCAGCCATTGCAGGTTTGTTTGGCGACACAGCGGGAGGGAGAGGAGTGTTGTAGTGCATGCAAAATTACACCAAGGCATACTCTATTGTTATAGAGAGCAGGTTTCCTCAAGCAGGAAACTTTTTGTGGGTGGTGTTACTGCAGAGAGTTTGTAATAATGTAAAAAATCATAAATCCTATGTCATGGCATTATGAAATAGCACAGTGATGGGTTGTTCAGTACATAATGACTGGTTAATTTGTAAATCGATAAGATGTAAGGCATTTCTTATGATGGGAATAACAAACGCACTAGTTTTAGACGGGGGGTGATCAGCTTGAGTTGTAGGCGGGTTAATCAGTAAATATATGGTTCCACATTATTTATGGTATTTCTACTGCATGCACCTATTCGACTATAAAAGGTTAATGGTCTGTGCGTATTGGTATATAAAATTTTATCCTTTAATTTCTCACTATATCAACAGCAATGTCCCAATGGGGAAAAAATCCTGCACTTTTATTGTACTCTGTGATTAACGACATTCTGATCTAGAAAACATGTACGGGCACGTGTTTTCAATCAATATGGTATCCACACGTGGTGGACAGGCCATAAAGGGCATGATAATCAGGGCATAGAGCTGGTGGCATGAACTCCATGCTTGGGCCTGGTGAAATACAGCCGCCCATTCTCACATGTAATTACGCGACCGTAACGTACCTGAACCAATCACGAGACAATTATACATATCCAGCCACAGTAAATAACTTTCACACCACTGTTTAGTTCTGGGAGGAAATCAAGGCTTTATAAATGACTCGCACAACCACCGCCTGTCAATGACGACGCAATGCCCTGCTGCATTTCTGTTTTTTTTTTTTAAGTGTAATACCAAGAGGAATCAAATCCCTGAACCTGGCAATATTGACACCCTGCTGCCCGAGCCACAACTAAAGCAAATGTGTGGATTAATGCGGCAAGTAGAAGATTGACTGTGAGGTCCCATGCAGGGAAACCAAAGGCCTACACGCCAAGTCGGTTCCTCCTGCCAGGTTTGGAGCTTCTTTTCTGTTAGTTATTTCATCCTCTCCGCTGCTCTACATGACGTTCGAGTCAATTTTATCCAAGTGGAATAATTTAATACTCCCCAGATGAGCAATGTTTCATAGCAACTGCGGGTCCATAAAATTATAGAGGTGTAGTTTGTCAGCCATGCGGCTTTTTGTCGTCCCCAGTCCAATTTAGAGAGAGAGGCATCTCCACCTCAGTACTTCCGCTGTTGCACATGTTGATAACCTCAAATTGGGTAATTCAAAAAAAGCAAATTAAAAAAACATGTTGGAAGCACCAAGGATGACAGCCTTTGTGGGCTGAGGCTCAATAGAAGCCTTCACTAGCACACGAACGACGCTGAGAAGAAGATTTCTGACAAAACAAGGATGAGTTCACTACAGTGCTCCAGGAGGGCCATTAGAGAGTTTGATGGTGACACAGGAGGGGGGCCCGGGTGTCATTATCATCATCATTTAAAACCCCAAGGAAGACAGATGGAGGTAGAGAGAGGATCATCTTCGCTCTTTGGCCAAATACGCAGAGACGGCCACAGAATATTCAGGATGGATCTTGAGCTGAGTGAGAGGTCACACGAGTGAACAACAGTCCGCTGAAATGCAAACTTGACATGAAGACCGGGGAGCAAAAGTGTAATCTCTTGTTCTTTCATGAAGTGAAAGAGCGGAGATCGGCTGGAATTTGTGTCACTGATGTTGAATCGTCTGTTATGGCCCCTCTATATTTTTAGGAAAATGTGAGGTGCTCTCCAAAAACTCTCCAAAATGATCCTTTGAGTAAAACTGAAAATGTACCTCATACTGAACACTAAATTGATATTTATTCATCATCACTTTTAACATTAATGATGGAAACAATAAAACTATGATAACAAAGAATACATTAATTTAGTTCATATTTCAATTAATACATAAGGATTTACAAATGGCAGGTTTGTATTTTTTCAAGTGAATCTAAAAGCACTCTGATGTGCATTAAAACAGGCGTTGCTCTCTTTCCTTTCCTGTTGCATACTGAACTTATAGTATCCCCTCCTTATTTTTTTCAAATGGAACAGAAATCCACAGTCCTTGTTCTGTGGATAAAAATGTTCTGTAAAGTGCAGCCAGACCTAATGAAGCTCCAGCATTCAAAGTGAAATCGACCTGAGTATCTTCCCAAGTTATAGCGGAAATCTCCATCCTTGTATTTCCCTGAGCAGTGTTTCATGTTGAAGGATCGTAACACAAAGAGGACATTTGTTCTAAAAAAGACTATCAAACTGTGAGCAACAGGAACAACAGTAAAACCAGCTACAAGCAGTAACTCCCCTTTTATATTCCTCTTACTTTACTTTATGTCATCAATTCCTAAAAAAAGTAAAAAATCAAAATGACTTCTAAATAACACACGTCTGTTGCAAGGGTCAATTTGAGAACAAGAAGACACTTTTCCTCAAGCTGGCACACAGGTGTAGATTTTACTATGGAGGAAACATGACATGCGATCTTCTGTCTGTGGGAAGGCGCCTTGAGGAGCTGCTAAACCAGCTCATGCTGTTAGTTCACCTCTGTGGAGTCAGACTGTCTCACAGCCTCTGCTCCCTCCTCATTATCAGTCTGAACCCGAGGAGAACGCCACGACGAACCTCAACGCATTAAACTCATTCACAAATAAAATCTGTCTCCACACAAAGGCAGAAATGTGCAGGTGTGCGCTTTCCATCTTTTCAGCCTTTTCCCCATGAGTCCCGGTTTATTTTAAGGCTGTCATTGTGCGAAACTTTGAGACATTTTTTAAATATGTAGGAGCTGAATATACTTTGTGAAAGCAGTCTGTATTGCTGCCTTTCCACACAGCTTTATGGTCAAATGTTTACACTGGTGCAAACCCGGTTCAATGCATTTATTTGCCATAGCATCACTAATACTGAAGAATATCAGTCAAATATGAATATTGTGGCATTACCATAACAATGAATCATTAACTACTCAGTATAATGTACCACTTCACTTGAGGGGGCACAAAACCAATCACCAATGATGAAGTGATTAGTAGTTAATAACTGATTATTAGTTTGGCAAGATAAATGATTTCTTACAGCTCCTTTCAAATACAAAGACAATTCTAAAAAGTGCAGTTTCATAAGTCCTCCTGAGACTTCAGTGCTTGATATTCTTGGGTTACTGAATGTCAGATTTAATTGTATTAATGTAGATGTAGACAGGATTGATTACTGCCATTCAGCTGGAGACATGGAACAGACTTTAATTAATTTGACACATAATTATTTAATTATCCTAACTTATCCGATCCTAATTATCCTGAAAGAAAATACAAATTATGCTCCTTTATATGAAGGTAAATCTGGCCTTCAAGTCAACCAAAACATTCAAATTTGTGGATTACATCAAGATTCAAAATTCAAGAATTCATTGTCATTGCGCAGCGATTTACATCACGCATTTATTGTTCAAAGAAATCTACAAACGATGCTAAATTTTCTTAATAAAAATAGAAACACTCAAGCAAAAATAGATTAAAGACTTATATAAATATAAAAATAAATATTAGTACAAGACTAATAATAGAGTAATAAATATATAGAAACAATTTCAATATAACTTTTTTTTACAACTAAGGAAATATACAACCAGAAGAGGTATACAATAAAATGCACAATAAAATATACAATATCATCACATCAGTTGGTAAAGTGATGAAAAGAACATTGTGTTGTGCTCAGAACTGTCATGACGCCGCTCGTCATCGCTCTCTCAGCATTAAACAAGTCTTCATACTTTGCAGCTTCTGAAATAGCAAGCGGACAAGACGTGTGACAGCGACAGCGAGACAAAAGTGCGTTTTCAGTGCACATCAAGGTGCAATATCCTCCACAAGACAAGAATACTACCCTCATTGTCTGCACACTGGTCCACTCCCAAATCGTGCCATTTAAGATTTGGGATGCTGTGAAATCTGGAATTTGAGCCTGAATGAACTGAATGAGCAGAGCGTTCCTGAATTATAAATCTACTACAGCAGTGTTTTCAACCTTCAAATCGCAGAATAAATCTAAAGTTTCTTACATAATCTCCGCGCCCTGTGATAACATCGCGGCCTTGGGATAACTGCACAACAGCCAGAAGCATCTAGGTCTGACTGCTGCTCAATGAATATAAATCGATAGCCATTTTTCCTCTCTGCGAATCTCGATGTGTAATGTTTTGTCTGTTGACTACCAAACATACACATTAACTCCGGTGTAAAGCGACACTGTGCAGCCGAGAAATGTCAAAACGGACTCGCCGCGCATTTTACACCATGTTCGTATTTTTATGCATCAAAATAAACAGCACGCCATACGGTCAGTCGTGTGACATTTTACCAGCTGGAGCTTTATTAAAGTTTTTCAGCAGGTGATTCATATAAACAGCAGGGCTCCTCATAACCTTAAACAACTAATCCACCATCTTCGCAGAAGAGCTCTTACTGCTCGGTGACAACATGCCGCGCGTAATGGATTTCAACTTTAGAGCCACGTATTTCCCTTGAATATTATGTCAGATAAACGCCACTAATGCAAATACAAATCCACTCCGTGCTCTGACATTGAAGCTGTAATAAACATCTTTTAAAGCCGTGGAGAGGAGCAGGTATTTTCTGTCGTTGGGAACATGCTGCTCTCCAGAACGGGCGCTCTCTGTCACGTCGCAGCGCTTCCTCTTCTGTCTGGTGCTTGATGGAAGTCGACTGTGTGGTCGACTTTCATCTAAAATAATCAGCCGCTCCCCTTTCTCAGGGTTTTCATATTGTGATGGAGAAGAAATTGGTGAATGATTTGTCATTACATTGTAATGGAAATCACCTTGTTGTTGTTTCTGCTCCCTTTTCAGACCAAAAGAGCCTCATGAGAGACTCATTGCCTCGGAGGAAATGCTATCCAGATGCTGAGTGCTATTAAGGTCCCCTGAAAATAACTGGCTACTTTAATCTTCAGCACACGGCAAACAAAGTGGATGATTCTGCGCCCCTTTCTTTAAATCTTTTTTTTTGTGTGTGTGTTTTTACATCCACGAACTTGTTTTCTGTGGCGCAGTGAAAGTTTGCTCAGATAGGACAAAACCAGATACAGAAAAACATGCATATGGTGAAAGCATCATTACACCAACGTGTACGCATCAGTGGGATGGGCAAATGTCACATCTCATTTTAGGGCCGCTGTGTCCAAGCCTCCTCTCACACAGTTACAAACGTCAAGAAATAAAATACTGACGTAAAGCGCGCGGCAGGTGGAAATCAATCAACGACATCTGCCGCATGTAAATGCAAAGAAAATCCTATTCTCAACCCAGTTACTCAAGGAAATCTGGTTTGGGTTGACACGTGTAAACACCATAACTCAGAGTCATCAATTCCTGATGCCCTGCAGATACTGCGGCTTAAAAAAAAGATCTTATTTATTTCACCTGTATTACTACTACCATTTGTTGGAATAATCTTGTCTTTTTCCTGCAGATGAACAAACTACGGATGCAAGATTTAATCAATTTTACCTCTTTCTCATCTTTGTTCATAATGACGACAAATAATCAAATTAAAGTCTTATAAAATAGTAAATGCGTGCTATTCCTTCCGTTTCATGACTGTCTGTTCAACATATGGTGGAGTTAAATCCAAGCATCATGAGACTTTGTGCACACACACTGTCGGCTGTCAGCCTTGGCTCAGCCCTCGACTAACACAATGTTAACTTTCTGATAAGCTAAAAGCTGCTGCTGACTGACATGCAAAGCTTGTTAAAGTTGAAGAGATGTTAACGCACTTTTATTAGCACATTGTCATACTGGCTCACATGTCTATTATTAGCAGGTGAATTCATTGTATCCAGGTGTATTCTTATTAAACATGAGACATACACGCTTACTTGAGATGACTAGTTTCCCGAATACGCTGCGAAGAAAACCTAATTATTGGCTGAGGTCTGTTCGGAGGCAGGAGATACTTTGGCAGAAAGCAAATGAAATATGTTGCCAGTGCGAGTACGTTTCTTCCCATTTGCCAGATATGTTAACAACATTTCCTCGTTACGCTCTCAGCTGTGAACTATTTGCCGTTCGGTTCCTCCCGTTGCCAAGAAGAAACGAATGAAATAGCAAAAAAATGAAGATAAAGTTCCCCCTCTATTTTTCACCCATCTAACAATGCTGTTTTCCTGGTGTGTGTCACAGCCGCGCGGGGACAGCAGCGTGGCCGGAGTGCTCGTCTTGTTACGTAATTTGCGGCAGGACGTATATGTAGCCCCGAATGAATGTCAAGCGTGCGGATGCCCTTTCCTCTGCTTTGATCACGGACATGAAAAGAATATTGATGGACAGCTCGGCTGAGCACTGGTCTTTAGTGCAGCTCTGACTCATCGACTCTGAGGAACAGTGGGAGCTTCGTGTTGTTTGCTGAAGGGAGCTCATACATCAATAGCAACCAGCCTAATGAGCTAGCTATTGGATTTGCTTGTTTTGATGTTGATGGCTTTTGTTTTGACGCGCTTTAAGTTGATCTGAGCTCATAATTTACTATGTTTTTCTTCTCTGTCTGCGTCAGGCGAGGCGAGGGCTGCGCAAACAATTAGATATCATTTAATCAGAGAGGAGGGTAATAATTGTTTCAAATGATTTCATTTGTTCGAGATCACGGCGCATATCCCTCAAAGCACCGTTCCTGCACCCCCAAGACCGATCACTGGGTCTTTTCTTTCGTGTTGTTGTGTCGAACAACTTTATCAAGTCAATCCATTGTGCTGTGGTACATTCAATTGATAACAGATAGTTTTAAACAAATATACCTATAGTAATATTGTGTAATGCAAATGAGAAACATTTTATAATTTAAAATAGTCATTACCTTCCAATGTCAATACAACAAGCTTTTATTCAGTGCAATATTTATATTTTAGTGTGCATTTGTCTGCTTGAACAAACTCGTTTCATATTTAATGTCAAATGAATCTAATACTTACTACTAAAAAACAAAACAAAACAGTGTCTAAAAAGAAAAGAGTCAGACTTGCAGTGAATCCTTGGTAACTGTTTCTCCTCTGAGGAAACACGCTTTTAATCCCAAATCAGTGACTCAGGCGGATGAGGAATGTGCCTCAAGTGTATAAATTGATTTACCCAAACTGATGTGTAGGTGTTAATAAATTCAAACAGTTGGGGAGTTGTTGCAGACTCATCGTGCAGGCGCTCACTCACTTTCACTCTGTATGTTTTGGACATTGTACCTGTCATTGAGGACTGAGGCATGCATATGTTTTTTTTTTTTTTTACAGTACACTGAATATGAAGCACAGAGCATGCAATACATAATCTGTTATCTGCCTGAGGCTCTGACCTAAATGATGAAAAAAAAGGAGCCAGCCCCTTCTCAAGGCCAAAAATGGAAAATTTATTCAAAAGCAAGAGACACGACCATCTTGTGACCTTCATCACATGCAACTCAAAATGAATCACAGACAATATACATGCACGTCTTCTGCACTTAGCACCTGACATACATCATTTGGATGAATTACTGAAGTAATTTCTCTGGATAATTCTGTCCTGTTTTTCCCTTTCCTGGTTACATTTTTTGGATATATCCACATACGTATATATGTATATACACACACACACACACACACACACTCATAGATATATGCACACACGCACATATATATATATGTATATATATATATATATATATATATATATATCATCTTCTCATCTTTAGAAATGTAGACATAAAGTCAAAAGCAGGGCAGTGTGACTCAACAAATATGGAAATAAAACCTCCCACTGGAAGATTATTGCTATTTCCACAGATAAACTGTGTGTGCGCTAGGCTGGTAATTAGCCATGAGCAAAATATACCTGTAGCTCTGCTTTTAACAGGAATAGTTTACATCCAGCCTCGACAACTTTAATCGATTTTAGCCATTTGAAAACCCCAAATCTCAGGATGGCAGTGGGTTCAGCCAGATCTGTCCCCCCTGAGCTGGCACAGTATCAAGGTAGTGCAGAAATGTCGCACGGGGGTTAAAGATGGGGCCAAACCACACTGTCTACAAAGGCCTCTGACAAGTGAAACGTTTGTCCGACATCTGATAATTGTGCAAAAACAATGGACTACATAACAAGTGGTTTCTGTTTTTTTCTGTCTTTTTTTTCACATGATCACACAGTGACATGTTCACTCTCACTTGGATGCTGCTCTGCAAAGCAACAAACATTATCACATTCCACAATTTGAAACCCGATTCTTTTTGTGTTTGAATTTGCATGGTGTGATTGGTGTCTGTTTTCAGTGTTATTTCAAGAGCAATTTTTAGTGAACGCATTGTTGACTGTCACGGCTAAAAGGCTGACTGAACATCAGAAAAAAGATTATACCAGATATTAAATCTTTGCATGTTGACCTTCCACAAACATTGTTCTGTAAGCTCCAAAAACATGTCATGAGAATTAGGCATTAATGAGCTCGTGCCCACGAACAAATATATCTATTTAATCTACCAGTTAACCACCGGCGATGCTTGGTGATTCAGAGCTAATTACACTGAACCTTTGTAAAATATTGTGTTCTGATATGTGTTATTTTTTTTACACTTTTGTTCTCGAATGGAAGAGCTCCGCGGTTCCTCTCACAGCAGCCTCGTCTCTACGATCGCTAAATAGCTCCTGTCAAGTTGCTCCACGCTGTCGTTCTGTGCGGCGAGTGTGTCCAAGAGTCTTCAACCACTTATTTAGTTCTCTTTGAGTTGCTTCATGTCCACTGCTGTGCTTTAATCCTTCACCACAGGGACCTGCCTGTAAACAAAAGGCACTGTGATCTGCTTAAATTGCAAAGTGAGTCTGCGGCTCGAAAAAAGAGCGTCCTCTCCCCTCTAATTGGGACCTTGAAGATTCCCTCGTATGGCTAAGTGAAATTTGGGTTTCAGATATTGTCATCCGCACACAGATATTGATAAAAACAGCGCATTATCATTAAAATGACTCCTTTTTATGCCTCTCTTGCTTCCTGTTTTGATGTAATTGCTCGTGATGTCTGGGCAGTTGGTGGAGTTGAAACAGCAGGAGACAGACGAAGACAGCACATTGCACTATGTTAATTAGTTTTTCGTCTAGTGTCTCTGTTTTACCTGTATTTTATTTATTCCAGTCCTGCATTAGATTACACCTCACTGACTTACCGTCAGCACACGCGATAGCTGCAGGAACAAAGGAATACCTCGAGGAAATATTCCTCTAAAGTGCTTTATGTCGTGTTATAAACTTTGTCACACCCGTGTCATCTGATTTAGGGCGTCCTCAGCCGCCATTGGCGCGCGATCGTTTTCTCTAAGGTCAGGTAATTTCAGTTTTTACAGTGCTGTTGAGGTTCAGTGCATGAATCCTGTTCATATCAGCCATGTTTGTGTTTTTCTGCTGCTTCACCGGAGGAAGCTTAAACATCTCAAAGAACGTCAGGTGAAGTGCAGTGAAGGTTCGTACAGACACTCACACTCCAGAGAAGATGATTTCGAGTGACTCTAGAAGCACCATAAGGTTGAAATTTGGTGATTTTGAGTCCAACGTCTCAACTATTGGATCAACTATTAAGTAATTTGGTCCAGACATTCATTCCCCTTTCAGAACTAATTGTAATCACTCATCTAGCGCCATCACAAGGTCAACATTTCAGTTCCTTCAATACAGTATTACTTTACTCCCACATCTTTTTTCCACATGCTCACAAACACAGTGACACGCGCATTCGCTCTCACATGGATGCTGCTCTGCACAGTGACGAATATCATTACGTTCTACAATTTCAAACCTGATTCTGAAAACGTAATGAGATCTCGTCGCGCAGAACATTTGCACTTGAACCCAAATGACAGTCAAGTGCGTCTCCCGTTGCCTTTCCCCCTCCCCTCCCCCACCATGTCCCTGCGTCATGTGCATGCATATTACAGTTAAATTGGAGAAATTCATTGGTATCACTCACCCTGTGCCCCGTGTCAAGTCTGTCCAGTGCTTTGGTTTATGACCACATATCTACAAAATTAATGGCTTTCTGATTGGGAGGGGGTGTGGGGTGGGGGCTCAGCTGCGTTTTGCTAATTAGCAGGCGAGAGCATGTTAGTGTATCACGCCGAACTGGAAAGGTGGACATGGCGTATGCTACATGTGATAAGCATCAGCATGTAAGCATTGCTAGTGTGAACTTGGCAGCGCGCCGACGTCAGCGTTTACCTGGAAGCTGTGCTGTTGAGGCGAGACGGTTTTCCCAATATAGCCCAAGATCACAACTTGTGCACCGAGCATGAGCGCACCACACAGACGGGGGAGAAGAGACAAACACACAAAGGAGAGTGAGATAGAGAGAGAGAGAGAGGGAGAGGCTGAATCTCCTGGAGGTAGTATATTCGGATTCAAAACATCTGGAACGAGGCAGCCCGGGGAGAGAGAGAGGTCCCAGGACAGCTGCTGGTCCAGCATAGAGAAACCTGAAAAGTTATAGAAAGGACAACGAGGAAAGAGAGAGAGGCTCATATGGTGCAATTAACAAACAGGGTTAGAGAGAGTCGGCAGTTTGCGTGAAGTTTTCCCCTGCCTGCGGGACAAGCATAAACTCAAAATTGTAGGTTTAACTCGTTTCCTAAGACCAAGGCCGACCAGCCAGAAGGTTGGTGGTAGCAGGTGAAAAAGCCTGGAGTAATCAAATAACAATCAACTCACTGCTGAAAGTTAAGATGGAGAGAAGAGTTTTAAAATTTGATTTGAAGGCTCCAACAGAGTCGGGCTGTCTGATGTCGACAGGGAGGTTATTCCGGAGGAAGGAGGCATGATCGGCAAAAGCCCTGCAGCCAGCGGACATCTTTCTGACTCTGGGGACAGACAGGAGCCCTGCACTCTGAGAGCGGAGAGGAGCGGGAGGTAATCTAAAGCTTTAAGGAGACCAGACAGGTTTGAAGGGGTGTGCCCGGTTTTGTAAGTGATCAGAAGCACTTTAAAGTCTGATCTGACATGGACAGGGAGCCAATGAAGGAGAGCTGAGCTTAAGGTCTGAAAGGCGGGAGGGGGACAGTGACGGACCTGAATCGTGATTTAACAATATTGAGATACGTAGGTCCCAGAGACTTTAAAAAAAACTTTAGCTGTTAAAGGATCGAGGTTATAGGCAGCTTAGATGAAGTTTTCAAGAGGAGTAAACATCAGAATACTTACACACAGAAGCAGTCTTGAATTCAACATATAAATATTCCACTGCAGAAGAAGCTGGATGATTCAGATTTTGACCTCATTTTCTTTCCATAAAGACTAATCATTTTAAAAAAGCCATGAAGAGAAAGAACACTTTACGCACGGTTACTTCTGGCCACAGTATCATCAAGGAATCTCTTTACTGTCACTGATTAAGCCGGAGAGATATGGCGCTTTAGTGGCGGACGGATCGCTCTTGTAATTCAACGCACACTCAGCCACGAGCTGCAGTGAACTTCCAGTTTTGATTTACGCCATTTGCATTCCAAAGTCCGGGCCTCGCTATCAAGCCCGTGGCTGAGGCTATCTGGAGCGCCTCTGACATCTGAGGCTGCGTTAGCGGAGGCGAGCTGCTCTAACTGACAGACACGGCTCTGTAGAAAAGGCTCCCTCTCTGCAAAAAAAAAAAAGCCCCTCTGTGCACAAACATGGACTCATAGCGCTGCTGACGGGGCTTTAAACTCTTAGTGCTGCTTGATGACATGCTCACTATCGTCTGAGTCATTTATGTTGTAGAAATCAACGACACACAGGATCATATGAGGATGTATAAACTTCAGATCACCATCTGATTATAATAACTCACCCTAAAAGACCATAACTGGAATGTTTTTTTAAGTAGATAGTTTTGAGTTATTTTTTTCCCTGAAAGAGGAAGAGCAGTGTTACTTCGCTCGTTCTGCTTTTTTGTCTGTCTTCATTGTTTTGTTTTTTTTTCTCCCATGCACTCACACATGCTCACAAACGGTAATGACACACGCATTCAATCTCACACGGAGGCCATTCTGCAGGGTAACAAATATCATTACATCCCGCAATTTGACACTCATTTCTGAAAACGTAATGAGATCACATCACCCAGCATGTTTGCACTTGAGCCCAAATGACAGTCAAGTGCATCTCCTGTTGCCTCTTCCCCTCTCCTTCCCCACCATCTCATTGCATCACTTGCATGCATATTGCGGATGAATTGCATCAAGACTGCAAATTACGTTCGCGCTCGGCATCGGACCGCTTCTTTATCTGGCTGCGATGACTGGATTACAATGTGCGCAAAATCCAACCTGTGTGAATGAATTGCCTCTTAATGGTTCCTGGTGTGATAAAAGTCGCGTGACAAATGTTCATTGTAGCCCCTGTCATTTTACAATAATAGAAAGATTTTTGTCTCGTAGCAAGGCACTGATTCCTAATCTCGCCTTTTATGCGTGCTCCGTTCACACACACACACACACACTTGCAGACACACACGCACACACAGTTTCGCGCAAAGGTTGGTGTCAGCTTTTCTCTGCGTCTGCACTCAAGGCCAGAGGTCTGTAGATTTAAAACCTGCAGCGCTACAGGAGACTTTGAAATGAAAAAAGGATGGAGGGATATTGAGAGGCGCTCCTCTGCAGAGAAGTGTTTCAGGTTGTTAGTGTCAACTCGGTCAACTTAACACTGCGGTTTGTTTCTTTTCATGTTAGTTCAAGTACGGTGAGGTGCCTCGGTGCTCTCTACCTGTGACCCCCGGCTTCTGTCTCTCTCCGAGGCGCACACACACCACACTGACACACATGCACAGGTTCACACTCATGGATTTCTCTTTGCTGCATTATGGTATTAGGTGAGGTTTTTTTTTTCTTCTGTGCACAACATGCGCAAGGGTCACAGAGAGTCTCCTGGGGGGTGGGGGAGGGTTAGAGGTACTTCCTGCAGAACCATCAGGTGATAATCCTCACATACTGTTACAGGCGATAACTGACAAGGTGCTCTGAGTTGCACTCTAGCCAAAGGCCAGAGGGATTTCTGAAGTCATAAAGTCAGAGCTGTTGAGGAGACTTATCCATAGCTCTGCGCCTCAAAAAAAAGACGCTTGAAATGTAACTGAAAATACTGTCTCGCACCTTATGGCGGTTATTCCCGGCGCAGGAATCTCTTCGGGATTTGATTGTGATTGAGTGAGTCGGGTAAATTAGCCAGTCAGAAACTGCTGCGTCTGCACACTAAACGTTTTGTTCGGTGGAAGTCATGCTCAGCGGATCTGTCTGCGGCTTGGCTGTCATCGCACCGCGGCGGCTAAGACCGGAAACCATCTGTGGGTCGGAGAATAATCACTTACTTCCATCTGCCTGCTCGTCCTTTTATCTGCCCATTTCTTCCTTCCAACCGTGCATTCGCCCGACCGTTCGGCTGCTTATCGTGCTTCAATTTGTGCGCTCATCTGAATCATCTGTAGACGCCCAGTCTGTCACAGCTGACTCATGGTAATCAGCATCGCTCTCTTTTCTGGTACTAAAAATCACTGCGAGACACGCGATCAATAAGCACCTCAAAAAACTTAATCAAAGCACTCTTCTCTTCCTTAAGTGCTTCGAATGAAACATCGGATTATTCACCTGTAATTCTGATGGCGTGACTGTCAGATTAGCCAATTAAACTCCCGCTACCGCCTGACAGTTGGAGATCAGAGGCCACTTGACTAATTACTTTCTCAACGAGTTGTGACAGGACTGATGCAGGTTCGTGTTGATGGTAGCGAAGAGCCCCCGGGAGGGAAGCGCTATGTGTCATCGCCGGCGTAAACAAAAAACAAACAAATGAAAAACTTTGTGGTCACATCACGTTAGCAATGATCCGAGCACTGTCAGCTGAAACATGCTTGGGTTAAAAATAATCTGTAATTTTCTTAGTTTATATATTTTTTATTTGCTGAGCGGGTCGAGCACCCAAATACATGAACAATTAAAAAATGCTTTATTTCTTCAGCGTTAATTATACTTTATGGAAATGATACAATGTACGATCAAAACATTTTTTTTTCACCACTATTTTACATTTTATTCTTACTAGTTTGGGGATAAAATATAACTTTGCTACACAAGATAATGCAATTTTTTTTCATTATTTCATTATTGACTTTCTTAAACTGCAGAACTTTCTTCAGTTGTTTATTTGAAGACTTAACTGCTCGCTTTCAGAGAAAAAAAAATCTGTTACCATCTGTCTACTTTTTTTTCGGAGGAGGGTTGCCTTTGAATTTTGAAATAAAAAGCTCCCCACAAAGCTGAGCTCCCATGGATGCACCTGAGCATTTCTCAAATATATCTGTCCTCCGAGTGATGAAACAAAAGGAATTAGTGAAACCCTCATCATCAGCCCCTGCGTTATATTCTGATCAGAAACTAGCCATGTATTTTTCTTAATAAAACGTGACCTTAAATAAAAGTGAGCTACTTTTAAGAAAGAGCAACTTTGCAGTATTACCTGTAAGTACTTAAGACATTTAAAATGAATTATTTCTCAAAGGATCTTCACCCAGCACTGTTGATTATAACCAGTGTCATTTAAAAACTCCTGCATGGCTGCTCAAGACAAAATGTAGCTAATATTTTATCATGATCTTTCCTTGTGAGATTTATTTTTAAAAAATGGTTACATGTTTTTTTTATATGAGGACAACAATCCTGTACCTGTCAGGGATATATTTTTTCCTCCCAATTAGTTTATATGGCACAACATGGTAAGGCTTAAATTTAAATGTAGCCTTCCTCCACACCTTTACTCCTACAGCGCCTAAGTCTTCCACTCTTGGAAAATCACCTATGTTGCTGTCAGAGATCGACAGAAACAACACATAGTTTCCACCAAATTGTAGGATACCTGACACCAATGCTGGGTTCAGAGCCGCAGACATCAAAGCTTTGTCGAAATACGTGTGCGCTGAACCAATGTTATCACGCAACTGAAAAAAAGCAGCACAGCGAAATATTGTATGGGAATGTCACTCATTCATACAAGCCAGATTATATGTTCAATCTAAAGAAGTCCCATTGGATTAATGGTCATGCTAATTATGAAATACCGCATGAGCCTTGGTAATAATGCTGAATTGTCTCCTTTGAAGGGAAACTGGAGTGTTGTTTGAATGCTATCACCGTGTACAGGCACTCTGTATTACACCCCAGAGGCAGAGACCCGCTCAGCATGTTTCCATAACCTACAGAATTATCCTTTCACAAATACCTCTCTGTGAGATACAGCACATGAAAGGCAGAGATAGAGGAGGTAAGAGATAAGGGGAGCCTATTTTTAAGTTTAAAACCCCCCACAGGAGATGGGGGGTGGTTTATTCTGGGTAGCATCCTTTCTTCCTAAACTTGCCATGTCAAGTATACAATCCCTTTATCTCCAAACCATCACTCTGACAGAAAATAGAGGGGGACTGAGGTATTGATTCTGGAAGAATGCTCTGGATATTAGTGTGCCATCAAACATGCAACGCTGGGATTGTCACCGCCAAATGAAAGACCACTTCAAAAGGGAGAGTCCACTCTTGCAACTGCACAAAACTGAGACACCGCAATGCCGTGATAAGAAAACAACTTGTAGATCCATAACGTAAACACATAGTTGATTACAGTCAATGAGTAATTTAGGGTGTGAAGTAACAGCAAACACCGTTGCCAGACATAGACGTCAAAGTCTTGCTTTATACAGCTCATGAAGCTGGGGTTAGGAAAGTAAAACATTTGGCTTAAAGTCGAACATGCTCCATCCACCGCTATGACCTCCACAGCCCTTTCCACGATGCTCCATGTAAGCACACTACCTTTAGCACTGAAAATTGGCAACAGATAATATTTTCAAGGTGCAGAAAACTATCCAATAAGGCTATAACTCTTAAGGGTACCGGCTGGAGCAAAAACCGACAGGTATTGAATTTAAAAATCCTTTAACTCAAGAAAAAAATTCTCATTTGAGAAGCTGAAACCAGTGATGTTCAGTAGTTTTTCTTCATTAATGGAACCTCTTAACAAGACTGCTGTTATACAGTGCAGACAACTGTAAAAGGTATTAGCTAAATGATTAAAATTGACTACATTTGTCTGTTTTTTATCTGTAAATGTACATATTTGCCATGACTTCTGAAGTAGCATGGATGACATAACCTCCAGGAGGTGCCCTTCAGAATAAGAGTAGAGACTTTAATCCATGTGTTGACATTTTGGGAAATACTGTGCCTTCTTCGCATTATTTTGTATGTTTATTGTGACGCACCGATCCTTGTGCATTAGAACACACCTTTTTTGAAGGCTTGAGCCCACGAGCAACATTACGAAATCATTTTACCCTCGACCTGTTCGCTTCGGAAAGTATTCGCTCAGAGATTCTGGGGTTTTGTCAGCGTGGCGACAGAGCTGTGATGACACTGAGAGCATCTTTCTGTGATCAGATGCTCTTACCACTCATTAAAGACTACAGTGGGGAAGCAATCATCCCCCCTCAGCCAAAGAAAATGAAGGTGGCCTAACATGTAATGGCTCCTCTATATTAGGCTGGGTGCTATTATGTAATAAGGAAAGAGGAACTTTGAGGGAGCAGGGAGTGTGTGTGTGTGTGTGTGTGTGTGTGTGTGTGTGTGTGTGTGTGTGTAGGAGGGGGATATCTTTTGCATAAATTAG
>JAOXYL010000065.1:6346496-6358547 GCA_028564955.1 Terapon puta
GTGTGTGTGTGTGTGTGTGTGTGTGTGTGTGTGTGTGTGTGTGTGTGTAGGAGGGGGATATCTTTTGCATAAATTAGGCAAGCCATAGCAATTTCCGAGGCAGATAATTGGACATGGATTCGTGCCATGGGCTGGCCAAAGCCCCTGAAGCTCTGAACTCATTTGTTGGGATGCAGAGCACCTTGTCAGGGTCACAGTGTGGAAAATCTCCCTCCTCCCAACACATAAACATGCAAACACACACACACACGCATGCACACGTACATGTGTCAGGCACTAGATGACGACTTAAGCTCTGATCTGATATGAGCTAATTTTTCACGAGATTAACAACAGAAATGCACTTAGATTTTCTGGGTTTAAGTTTTCAGTTGTCAAAGTTGCTTGATATTGACGATGTTGAGGAAATACTTAGAGGATGTTATCTTTCACGCTGAATTTCCTAGTCTGCAAATCAATTAGTTCAAATCAAGTGTTAAATTACATATACATACAGTAAACATACATTAGATATGAACTTAAAGGATATATATTAATTTTTTTGTGCAACACACACCTAAGTCATGCAGAATGGGCTATTATGTGAATGCAGACTCTAGTGACCCTGTTACTCCCACCAGGAAACGCCAAACTCACCGCAGCAGGGAGAAGGGAATGCTAACACACCCCCAGGGAGAATGTAGTCAGGAGGATGCTGGATTGAGGATGAGGCCTGTGAAATGCTACGTGCACAGCGGCACTAGTTATAGGTATCAGCGTGGGGAAAAGAGTGAGCAGAGCGTCGATGGCTTCAGCACCCACCCCCTCCCCCTCGTGATCGAAAAGGTGCATTGGATATATGCCGCTGCTGTGAGAAGGGGACATACGTCATGTGAGAGTTGTAGCGGGTTCCAGCTGACTGGCCGAACTAGCTTGCAGGCTTTGCTTCATTATACCTGTCAAATTCACATAATGCAAGGCTGCGGAGGTCCAACTCTCTCTGCGTTATATACTGCTAAACTGCCACAGCGAATATGTGAATATGTTTAATAGAAAAGTAATGCCACCCAGATTGCATTTTTTTTTTTTATCAGCGTAATGAGGAAATGTTTTTTAATTAACGTATCTGCCAAGTTGGAAATTGTTTGCCAAACTTTCACTGACAGCATATTTTGTGCTTGTTTCCCTTCCAGGATCCATTCTTTCAACACAATGGCTGTTCACGGCAAACATCAGCATTTAGTCCAGGCACAGTGAGGGAAGGGTGCGGGTCTTAAATTTTGAAGTCAAAAGCGACGTGACGCTTGAGACGAGCAGCTTTATCAACATTTAAACAAAACCTTTCACAAAGACAAACCAAAGTGCTTTTGTTGCCCGGAGCTAAACGCACACAGGACTCTGGATGTCTCTCGTGTCAAGGTTTGTCCTCCCTCCATCTGGTCCAACCGCCAGCTCACCCCTTGCATCTTTTGATAAAACGCTGCTGTGAAACATAATCTGGGTTGGAATATTTCCACCATAATGTTCATGGCAAAACAAATTAGCGGTATACACACTTTTAGGAGACTTGGTGTTGAGGTCGGATTATTTTTTGCTATTATTTTTTAAAGATGTGAGAATTTTATTGGAGAAATGTATTATTCAACCACGAACACAATCTCTCTCTACTCTGACTGTGTGGTTTTGGTTAATCCATAATTTAGTTCCACACATTTGCTGCATGAAACCTTTAACCTGCCCGATGTGATGGTGAAAGTTTTGTAGAAATTTTTTTTTTTTCCACCAGAGAAAAAAAAAAAAAAAAAAAGAAGCCCCTTCATTAAGTTAATGTCAAACACTTTCTCAGGAACAACAGTCATGAGTGATGTGGCTGCAAGGTTACAGCCTAAGGTTAAACTGTCCAGCAAGCTCAGTCAGTTTGATCGGCCATGCCTCATAAGCCAACAGGGAAAGTTATTTTTTTGCGCATCAAAAGATAGTGAATGTCTATTCATCACAGCGGCGTAGCATCTCCTTTAGAGTGCCCTTCCTCTTGAGATAAAAAAAAAGTTTGAGGGTTGCTATTAAGTGTAGACGGAGTGACCTGTACAATAGTTTTCCTTCACGGTTGTACCTCGGTATCTTTTTGACGTAAAAAGGCACAGACAGCAACACGGGATACGACTCTCGCTCTGTTTTTCTGAGGAAATGCGGCGGTGGCCCTTTGAGAGAGGTCCGCCTTGTCCGTCGGTTTATGTAACCGCCATTTGGAGAAATATCGCTCTGTGGATTTAGCGAGGCTGAGCCTTTGTAATCCTCCGCACAGATACTTTTACAAATCCTGTATTTAATTAGATTTCCCCATTTAGTCATTTGCAGTTAGAGGCCTAATTCCTGCATAATGCCTACAGTGAGAGTGTATTCCTGGCAAGGCCGTGGATTGGGTCCTGTGTTCTACTTCAGTGTGTAATGGTCCAAGGAGTTCAATTTCACCTCACATATCCTTTTGCTTCTGTGAGCTTAACAGAACAGCAACTGGCTGACCAAATGTTTTCTTTCCTTTATCAGAAGATCAGTGTTACACAGGAGAGATGTTTTGAACGCTCGCTTGCCTGATTTTATGTCAGGAGATTAGGAAATTACAGCAAATGTTTCATGACGGTATCACAAGTGGAGAATAACAAATGAGAAAGGGATGGACACAACAAGTACAACGATAAAATATAATATAATGACATAGGTATAGTATAATGAAGTAACCTTTCATATAAAATATATATGAAAGTGAAAGGATATATTAAAGTGACACTACTGTCGTTGGATTTATATAATATTCATTGAATGTCATTAAATGTGTATAAATCACATTCAGGTTCATTTTGATGGCTTGTTTTATCTCCAGTCTTTGCCAGACAGGATTAATTAATTTCATTTATCAGAGTTTATGTAAATTGTCTCTGGGCGAGGTAAAAGGCACCTCAAATTGAATTTATTAGTTTCAACTTAAGAGGTTTCTCCTTTTTTTCTGGTGTGAATTTTTTCCCCCTGAAATTAAATGTGTACAGTGTAAAACAATGCCATATATGACATCCATATAGTCAGTCATTTGATCTGGTTGTCCTCTGATGCCACCTGTATTTCTCCCGTGACCACACCCAGCACTCACGTCACACGCTGGAATAAGCCTCACGCCACTACAGTACGGCGAGGGGTTAAACAAGTAGGAGTGAAGAAAAAAAAACATTTTCAGCTGGTATTAAGTTTCTCTTTAGCCTCATGCCTACCAGGTCATTTTGGGACTTGTAGTGCTCTGATGAAGGCTGAACAATGTTGACACATCACTTTCTTAAAAATCCTGCCCTCCAGCCAAGTCGAGTGTTTTCTCAGAAAGTGCCCAAAGACATTTAAAGCTTTTCATCATCTTGTTTGGAAGGAATCCAAATGTTCCCGGTCACTTGTATTGATATAATGACAGATTATTCATAGTGACAAATCCACTGTTAATCAGTGTCAGTGTTTGTCTGATTTTTATGTCCATGATAAGGTCAGGAAATCACTGTGAACATAAATATTATCATAATTAAAGCACGAGTTGAACCATGAGATGGTGTCAAAGTTGTGCCTTCCTGCCCACTGGAAAAAGAGTGGTAGAATTTCACCCCCCCGCCCCTCCAAAAAAAAAAAAAAAACAGAAAACATGCCAGAAATACATGTTTTTTATCCTTCACAGCACTGGGGAAAAAATAACCCGCATTTGGCTCGTGGCTGATCGTAAATAATTACTGCTCCCAGCCATCAAGGCACCCCGTGATGTGATGAGTCTTAGAGATGTTCTCCATCACTGAATATCCCACAAAATACAGCAGATATATGGATGCCTTCTAGGACACTGTAAAAACATAAATATGTTACTGCCATATTAGAACACAATATGTTGGGTTAGATAGAAATGCACATCATGGCTTATGATAACAATAAAGTTTAACACAGTAAGACTTTAACATGACACCCATTATAACTAACTGAGAGAAAATATTTTACACTGTTAACTGACTGCTATTAGAAAATATTACCCTGATCATTTCTCTTAGGAGGATGAGAGCCTGTTCTTACCTCATTATTATTATTATTACTACTAACTTGTTAAACCCAGTGAATTACCTTCGGGTGTTCAGCTTATCAGTAACCTCATATATTTGCCCCATTATTACCCTATTACAAATATTAACCCTGATACTAGGTAATTAAGTTATTTAACTGGTCATGAAAATATATTACTAAGATACTACCTGGTTATTATGGTTGCAATTATAATATAAAGTAGCTGTCCATTATTCCCCCTCTATCTGTAGTGGTTAAGTTGGGTATAGTTTAAGTGAGGATGTGTGACAGCCTACTGTGCGGCAATTGTCCATTTTTGCATCCTCAGAGTCATCAGTGGCACGATAAGCATCATCGGGTCGGATATTTATTTGCGGTGATGTCAGCGGCTGTCACATGAAACACTAAGGCCTGCCATTCAGTGACAAGGGAGTCTCTGTTGTCATATTTTGCACACACATACCATGCAGACTGTTAAATTGGTTTTATTGATTTTCTGACAAACTGTATGGTTTAATTATACCTTGCGGCCCTGACGGGGCAGCTGATCACATAATTACACCGAGGATTCAGAGAGTCAACAGCTATTTTGGCTTTTTTTTTTTAAATATGTCACCTGAAGAGAGTTTTACTTAACATATAGTGTATATCTCCAGTAAAGAAATAAAGGTATTAATTAGTTAACACTAGATACAAGGCACTTGAGTGTGGGAGAGTTTGTATGATAATATAAAAGGGAACTAGATTTATTATGTTTTAAAGACCAATGTATCTCTGCCGTGAGCAGATTCAGCTGTGACCAATAATCCTTTATACGTTTCATTAAATTAAAATACCACCAAACTGTACCTTACCATCTTGTTATTAGCTTTTGCAATAATTCATTATTGATTTGGAGGGGGGTTAGCTTGCTCCCTCTCTTGAAATCCATGACATTTTCAGAAGAGAATTATTTGAAAGATTAAGCTCAGATTGCAGCTCTGTCAATAATGCCCCGCAGACACCAGTGAAACAACGCTGGAAATTTACCCAGTCAATGCAGGTGATGAACACATCTCTAAACACTGCACCGTGGCATGCTTGAGCACTGATTTTATCTCAAGGCCTCCTTTTGATAGTTTTCTCTTTCAAACCAATAGCTCGAATGGAAAGTCATTGCTGCTCTGTAAATAATGAACAGAGCAAAATCAGACATTATTGGATGCACCTGCTTAAAGGGCAACTTTACTCTCTCAGTCAGCTAATAGACTGAACATTTCTGATTTTGAAGGCTGCGGAGAGATAACCTTTAAATGTGGTGAGTTGCTCCCGATGAAACAGGCTTTGCAGGGAAACTTTAAGGTACATGCGTCTACTCTTTTGTAATTGGACTCACACTACAGGCTTAAAAAAACAATGTTCGCTGGAAACTGTACAGACAACAGGCCCTCCTGTGCTCTAAAGATAAGTAAAAAACGAGAATGGATTCAGTCGCTGCTTTGTATTTAAAGTGGACTTCAATTTCCTTTATGGTAAAGGTCACTTCATTATCTCTCACTTCACTTAATCCATCGGCGGCCCATTGTTGGTATCTGAAACGTACATTGCAAGTAAAACTGGAGGACAGGAGCGGTGTTCACACGCAGCGCGAGCACCGGTTGCCATCAGATTTGCTCAGCTCATTTATTCCGATGTCACTTCCTCTCAAATAATCAATACCATGCAGCGACTCAAACGTGCGCAGGGGAGAAAAGATACATTTCATTACAGAGATATGAGGCTCAGTTGGGCGAAAGATTAACTAAAATATGTATATATAATAATGTGGGTCACAGCCCCCAGTGCTCCAATCACCACTGATGGTGATGTGAATCAGCGAGTCGTTATCTTGCTCATTCCCGATGTTCAGCTCCATGTCATCCATGTCGAGGGGGTGACTGATGGTTGATCCACTTTATCCATAACCATCTGTATCCATCATCTCTTTGAGATGAATCTGGCTGAGGGGGTTCAGTCCTGTGTAGAACAGCAGCGGGTGATAATGCATCATCTTGGTATATACCGCACCTGATGGCAACTGGTGCAACTGGCCCTTGATCTTTTTGATGAAAGCACTTAGTATCCTGTTGGTGTTGCACATTTCCAAGCATCCTTGTATCCATGTGTTTGGCACTGAGTCAAAGGCTTTCTTGTTGTTAGTCCAGGTTTTGCACAGGTAAGTCTGCCTGGTCTTGTAGTTTGATGTAACTTCGCTATGAGACAGTAGCTGGTGTTTGGCTTCCCTGGTATTTCCTTTCTGGGCCCTGCTCATGTCTTGGGCAGTGTGCCTGAGCGTCTTAGCTGCTGTGATGCCTGACAGGAGCTTCCATGTTGTACAGAGGCAGGTTATTGCCCTCTTCATGATCAGGGCCATCCGCCCCCCACCCGTCAGTTGGGAGTTGGGTAATCTGTTCTGCCAGGCGTTTGTGGAGTTAGTTTCTTGTGGATCATGTTGGGGCCTGGTGTGGTCCATCTCTTCAGGTAACACTCTTTCTTGGATGTCTGCCATTCGGGTTACCTTGAAAGTTATTCCAACACAGGTACATACATGCATATGAGGGTTTCGACGAAGGAAACATTAAATTCTTGATTCAAATGGATGAATATTATATATGTTACACTGAATGTCCATCCTGCTGCTATATGAGCCCACCAAGGTGAATTATTAGCTCAGAGTAACTGATTGAATATATTTATTCAAAAATGAATTTTTGGTTCAATGGGCACATGAATTTACAGACATACGAGTTGATAGGTACCAATTAATTTTCTTTCTTTGACAAGAATCTAAATGTTTCTACGCCTCATAATTGTTATTTATTTGAAACGTCTTTAAAGAGATCACAACATCAGATCATTGAACCCTGACATGGATCCACCAAAGAGCCCTTCAGAAAACAAAAAGCCAAAACGATCTCCCCAGAAACCAGGTTTTCAGCCATAACTGCACCCTTGCTGTAACAACTCAGAGCAGTTTATCAATCAACTATAAATGAGCTGGGTTAATTAATAGGTAGCCAAAGGGTATCTGCAAACATTAATATTTTTCACTATCAGCGCTGCATCTATTGGAGGGCAATGTGATGGATGCATTGTGGCTGCCTGAGGAGTGTGAGAGGAAAGAGTAAGCTATGGAGAGAGTTTAAGCACCCCGGGATGCTCCGCAACCTCAGCCTTGGGCAGTTAATTGAGGAGAAAACACAAGCAAGTGCAGAGCATCGAACCTGTCCTCGCGTTCCCGGCACTCGCTGTCACGCTTGCTGCCGGATACCGGTCACACGTAAAACGCACAGCAGCGAGGAACGGTGCGCTTTGCTGTTTTGAGCTAAGCTGGAGGCAATTACACATCAAGTATTTGGCTTGATTAGAGTAATACCTCGGGGATAGCCTGAGGGTACATAATGATTTCATTTCAAAGGGGAGCAGTGAAAATGTAATATTATTGATGAGCACATGCGCACAGCGGAAGAAAGAAAAAAATGCGTGTGATTATTTTAAGACAGATTCCATGCCAGCTTCCTGAATACAACTGCCAAAGAGGATGGTGTGTTTTCAAATGGGTGGTTTCATTCACATAGAAAAAATCCTGCAGAAGAATTTAGCACTTGATGAGATACCAGATGACAAGCACCTGTCCGAGCTGTGGGCAGTTTATTCATCCTTTCCCTAGCACCCGGTTCGAGCATTAGTTGGCGTGACAAACACCACCAGTGTCACTGTTTAAACTGTCATTGTCTGCGCCTTTCACTATATCATTACAACTGGAAGTCGATCTTGTAACACAGCCTTCTTAGTTGCTTCATTTAATCAATACCCGTTGATTAAAACCTTGGTGTCTTAACGCCTCCCCTCCCCCCCATGGTAATGATTGCCTCTGGGAAGTGAATTCTTATCTGCATATTTTCTGACTCTCTGAGGGTGGATACTAGATGAGAGAGAAATATTCTGGAGTTAAATTAATTGAATATTACAAATTAAAAAAAGGTATGCTTTCTGTAAATGATAAACCGTTTTATTGGCAGAGCAGTCATACTGGGCATTAATCTAAAATATTTCTCCTCCCCACAGTTTGGGTCTTCCCTATTTATAAGCAGAAAATGTACTTTCATTCCCTCTAAGTGCTTTATGTTAAAATAAACCACAGAGATGTACGAAACATGACTGCTCATTAGTTCATTGCACGCAGTCGCACAGCATTAGCCTCTGGGGAAAATGTGCAACACTGGAGAAGTAACCGGATGTTCCAGCATAGCTGTTCTCACAAGTGGGATGAGACCTCCACATTTATATGTTATTGTTTGTTTTAAGTATTTCTCAGCATTGAAGCTTTAGAGGGTTTTTATGGCCCAGTCTCTGCAGCCAAAAATGTCTTTGCTCACAGTCAGTTTGTGTCTTTTTTGTGACAAATACTGCTTCGCTGGTGATTCAAAACTACACATAATTTTTTTTTCTCTACTGGAGATGAAGAGAAGCTGTCTTCCCCAGTGCTTGCTTGCATTAAACCGACTGACATATTACACACCACACTATGGAGAAATATACTAAATATTACAGGAAATGGTGATAAGAATCTTAAACGAGTATTTTCATGTTACAAATTCGATTAAAACATCATTGAAATATAAGGAAATGCCTTTGCTAGGGGGCACTTTCAGCAGCTGTTAAACACATTCACTTAGTGCTCCAGTGAGTATTTACAGGAATACGATGTTATTTGTGTATGTGGTACTGTCTCTGTATACAGCACTGCTCATGTACTCAGTGCTCATGAATGACAGTGATGAAGGAAACTGTCATCCAGTGCAGCAACGTGGCTCACTGATGAGTTTTCTAATTGTTTCTGAACAATGGAGCTCTATGGCACAGAAGAATAAGCTATATCAGGCTTTTGATACACACAAAGTACTCATTAGTGGAATCAACTGATGGCTTCAGTCTTTCACAAGATTTGTTGACAACTTATTACATAATTGAATATCAATAGCTTGATGCTTGTAAAATTTGAATTTATTAACAAATTTTTATGCAAGAATACTGGAGCCCAAACATGCACTGTGAATCTGTAACCTTCCACTTTAAATGTGCTATTTAATTCAATATTTAGTGTAAATAAATATATGACTTTGCATTGGCAAAAAATGTAATTACTCAAAGTGGGATCCAGAATAGAATAATGTGATTGAGACAGTTGTACTTTTTATTGATGTCTTTGATTTTCCAAAGAGAAAGGTTAATAGTGGTCACTTCAAAGAGCCCCAGCCTCATGATTCCCTGACCATCAGACCCACATGGTAATCCATCCATGTCTGGGCTTCAGAAAGGACCTATAATGTTGCTATTGCACACATTGGCATCCTGATGAATGATATCTGTTAATATAGATAGAAACACAAGTTGTAAGTGTTGCACATGGTCATTTTCTGTTTTTATGACCTCTACATGGTGCTTGAAATGTGTATAAAAACATGTATAATTTAAAGATACAATTACACTGTAAGAATTCTGTTATTCATGCTTTTCCCCCTTGAGAACAGTTATGTTAAAATGGATCTTAACTAAAAGTAATATTTTCGCTGCAGAAAACGATATTGCTGACCTATCAGGGCGCCAAGGATTGAACAAAACAGAAGTAAATGTGCCAGCTAATATGAAACATGCATCAGTTTCTGACTGACTGCACCAAGAAGACTCCAAACAAAAGAAAGCCATAGGCTAACACCGTTTTGAATAGATAATATTATTATATCATCATTATACCATAATACCAGTGTCATTTTATTCACTTTTTTTCCCGAACGAACAAATGATTTTTTTCACAGTTAGAGGCTGTTGGTAATGACCGCATTACTGCAGGCTTTCCTTACTAGTCTGAAATAGATTCCTTCACTTTTCAAAGATACATCAGAAAGTAACACCTATCACACATTATTAGCAAGGTTTTATCTGCCCATTTTCACCCCCTGCCCTCCTGCACAGTGTTAAGTCTGTGAAAAAAAGAAAGATCTGTGTGCCAAATGTATAAAATATTGTGATCAGATAAGATCCTTGTAAAAAATACTTTTGGTCTTCTAAAATTGATTTATAGCATATTTCTGATGCTGGATTCCATCATTATATACATAATTTTTCATTCATCATTCATACATCATTTTCTGTGCTCAAATGTCTATGAGTAAGAAAATAAAACACAGTTTAATTTGGTGAGTCTGCATGTTGACATATGGAGGTCCTTGGGATTGGGCTGGCTGGCTCTGAATGCTTACAGGTGTGCATAATAAAACAAAAGTAGCATTACATTTGAAGTTCTAGTACAATAAAAACATTATTTCCCTTTACCACTGGTACTCTATTAACACTGATTCACGCCCGGACACGCCTTCGAGATGCACGTCCTTTGGATGAACCAGCGCCTGAAAAGTTAGTGTAACTTAATGGATGTTGTAATTAGAGAGAATGACTCCAGCTCAATATCTGTGATCCAGTGCATCAGAAGGAGTACACAGTGAGCGCCCTCTTTACACAAACCACAGGCAAGGTTCCAACAGTCACAGCTACAAATTGGCTATTAGACAGTCTGCTCTCTGAAACACACAGCTATCATTCTGCCTCAGTGATCTTGACAGCCCAATTCCATATATTCTCTTCACAATGTGCAGAGACATAGTGTTGTCACAACAACCTTGCCTTGGCAATAAAAAAAGTTATAGTTGACACGATTCTGGTGTTCATGGCGACGGAAAACATGGCCAATTGGGGTATTACTGAATTGAACTTAATACGTTGCTCATAAAAGTTGTGAAATGTGTGCTTTCGCATCCGCTTCAACCTTGGCTCGAGTCATATTCAAACATCTCTCACAACTGTATTGATCTCGTCATTTGTCAACACTGATTGAGGCATACAGAGACAACAGGCTTGAGAAGCTGTTTGTCGCTGTCCACACAAAAGTTTACGATTTGAAAGGATGCAGACTTTGAATTATAGCATTCATAGCACAGACCAAGTATAGCAATCATATCCCAGAGGAACATTCAGGCCTTAAGTGTATTGTTGCCTTGTCTTTGTGCTGAATAGTGGAACCATAAGGCATAATATGTCATCAGCTGAACTTTAAATTAGTTGGTGAGTCTCAGTGACACCGTATCTGAAGCTGATCTGGCTTTATCAGCTCTTCTTTTGTATTGTTTGGTGTGTTTGTCGCTTGCGAGGTGAGTGAAAGTGGGATAATGTGTTGGCGAGGCAGGGCTTGACAATGATCTTAAAATGCAATAAAATGTTATTTCCTTGTGTAGGCTGAAATGAACCACCATGGGCCATTTAAAATAAGCCCAATCCATTTGGGAAAGGCAGAGCTGCACGCTCTCCATTCACAATACACCGCACCATCCCTTCTAATGGATGTGGGAGGATGTTTGCACTACAAAAAAAAGATGGTAGAACTCAGCCATTGTGAAACTCTGAAAATGTTCCATCCAGCGATTTAGTGGTCTTTCCGGGCTGTAGTTGATAACCTTTAGTTCAACAGATGTTTCATACAGACTTTGTTGGCATTGTTAACTCGTACAGGTGCAAACAAACAAATCAACCAACATTTATCAAGAGCAGAATCAGCAAAGTTGCCAACCACAGATAAAGTTTTTTTTGTTTGTTTTACAATAATCCAGATGGATACAGATGGGAACATTAACATCACAAATTCACATTATGTTACCATCTGTAACTTTACTGCTCTGAATTTCCCAATCCACTTCAGAGATCAGTGAGTTGTTGATATCAAGGATGTTAAAGGGAACAGAGTGACCACCTCTCAACAACCCCGACTGCATTGCCCCAGAGCAAGACAATTAACCTCAACTGCTTCACTGAAATTTTACTGGGCAGTACCCGATTGTGTTTGTATGTCTGTTATACTCTTTGCCTCAGGCAAGTGCTGGAAATAACAATATGCTCCCAGGCAGCTTGGATGGCTAAATA
>JAOXYL010000065.1:6358647-6370993 GCA_028564955.1 Terapon puta
TTTATATCTACTTATTTTCAGTTAGACATACCGGCCCAGTTCATTCTTTTTTTTCTTTTCTTCCAGTTGATCATGCCGGCATGACTGGCAACATGGTAGGGCTAATGTAGTATCGACTTCAATATTGGAAACAAGACTTTAAACATGTAATTCATGGCCAGAGTGCACAGTGATCAGTGGTGTCAAAGGTTGTGCTGAGGCCTGGTTACAGAAGCACCAAAGTGAATTCACACTCCATAGAAACCAGCTGATTGTTCACATAAAACTAGATGTAGAAATTTAACTATGCAGGGTTGAAGCAAGTTGGGACAGTGCCAGTCAGTCGTACAGTAAGTGATCAATTAACAATATTAACGACTGTAAGTCCCAGAAAGACAGAAATCTTCCAAATTAACCTAGAGGACTAGAAGTAGCTGTTGGTACAGTTATAATCTGGGCATGTGGCTGCAGTAAAAGGAGCCAGGACCACAGGCTCATCGCTCACCAAGTGCAGTTAAAGTTGACGGACCAATGTGGCGAGTGGTAAATACATCAGCACGAGCATTACAAGGACAGGCTAGTGTCGCTTCAGATTTAATAAGAAAGTGATCTGACTCCACAGATGTGACACAAGAGACAGTCGGAGCAGAAACTGCTATCCAGCGTGACGGGATCGAGTCAAGGGTGTTACCACGAGCACGAGCAGGTTCAAGCGAAAAGTGAGAGAAACAAAAAGTAGCAGGAAGAAGCAGAAAATCGTTAGTCGGAGGATCAAAGGCCTCCTTCAGGTGATCCAACTGAATTAAAATCTCATCGAATTTCTTACGAATTTGTAATAAGGTCCGAGATAAAGTCTCCAAATTCTCAGAGAAACTAGAGGTAAGGGCAAGTTGGTTGGAGTTTTTGTTATTGAGTCTGTCACCGTTGAAAAAAAAAGCAATTCATAGTTGACAGGAGATGGTTGTATGTTAAATTGAAAGCAGACTACAAACTAACTTACAGTTAATGCAGCACCCTCACTTTGTTGACTCGCCCAATCATCGGGTATTGGGGCGGTCAGGAGGAGAAGCCTCATTTAATGTAGAAGCTGAGTAGAGATTTTTGGCACAACTTCAACTTCTTCCAAAGTCCGTAGAGAAATGAAAAAGTCTGAAAAGGTCAACAACAGTTGTTCTTTTAAGCCTCATTTAATGGTTAGAAAACAGGTCTCTCCCACAGAAATAAATCATGTCCAGAGTAGGCTTTAGTTGACATTGATATCATATTTATTAAACCAGATCTGAGGGTCTTGTTGAAACACTTTGTTATTAGTAGAAATTTTGGTTCCAAGTGTACGCAACAGTGTGGGGATACAGTTGGGATTACTTTATATTTACTGTTGTTGGACTTTGAGGTGTTTTCTAGGGCACAGGATAATTAATTTCAATAAAAAAGTAATTAGCATTTTTGGTCAGTCTGCTCATAGCAAAGTCAAAGCACACATCATGTTTGCACATTCACCCAGAAATTAAGCAGTGTTGCACTTTATTAGCAGGTTATTGTGCAAGATTTGCAGCTGTTGATTAACAAAAACAACAACTGCTGTCATAGATGCAGTGGGTAATGGTGAAAGAACATTGATTTCAGCTTTAACTAATGCTACAGCAACCTTATTACAAAGAAGAAAACAACAGAGCAAATGCCATAGATGTGATCTGACTCAACACACAATATATCAGCATGTCTTTCAGTGACACACAGGAAATGAAAATAATGTACCAATGTAACATAAATTTTCAACGTAAACTTGATCTGAAGTTCAACATAAGTATTAATTCAAGTCTGAATATAAAAGCCGTTAGTGCTAACTAAAGCACTGACGTTTTGATAAACATTTTAATAGTCGAGCTTCATCTTGCCATTGTGTTACAAGAAGAAAATAAGACAAAGAACGTAAGAGGAAGAATCCAAATCAGCTCAGTTAGGTTACATGCTGTATTTCCTTCATGTCGCTTGAATCCTGTCTTAGCCTCAGAGTGAGCGCAGAGACATAACAAGAAGACATGACAGCAGTGACATGTGGGGCAAACCTGATTTCAGTACTGAGGACCACTAAGAATCAGCGAGGCGGTATGAAACTGTGAGTGAGGCAAAGGGATACAGGCGAGCGTGTTGCAGCGCTTCTATATTTCACATACGGGAAGGGAATACTGATTTACTCTTTCCATAACAGTTGGGTTGTCTCGACTCGGTGCAGGCGCTCAGTCTTAAGAGAGGAGTCTTGTCATTAGGCGAATGCTTTTGCATGTTGACTGGTATGAACCGGCAGGAATGCAACCCTCATTTGTGATTCCAAGGGTGTCTGTGTGGCCTAAGAAGCAAGCACAGTTGGGGAGTGACTCGAAAGCAGATTATCACTTTCATCCCCCCCAAAATCTTTGAAGCTATGCAACAGTAGGCACAGTCCTTGAACCTGAGACGCGAGAACCAGCCTTAAAAATGAGAGAATCCAGTCTGCTTTGTATTCAGCCGAAGCATCCCGCTGAGGAAATGTAAATTCAAACGCACAGGACTGCATCAATATTCAGGTCGATGCATTGTTAAAAGCAGGCACATTTATGTAGATAATTGGTTTGCATTGCAGTTACTGTATTTAAAAGCAAAAAATAGAGTCAGAGAACAGAGAAATTGTTTTCACTCCGGGGCTGAATTTTTAACTTCCCTTATCTGAAGGTGGCCAGGCAATTAAGAGCATGGCCGGGCTTTTCTGGAGCATCTCAAGGATCAAAATCAATGGGCAAAAATCCCCATGAAGTTCCTAATGGTTTTAGAAATTTAAGGAGAGCTATGACAGTATTGTAAATTGCCCCACTCCAAAGCAGATGAATGGAAAAAGAAAGCTTTAGGAGGGCTTGCATTCAAGGCACAGATGTCCAGAAAGACAGGAATTTAGCCTCTGAGGTTATTCCCCTACTGCAAAAACATAACGTATTGCTATTGCAGTAATTTACCAGGAAATGTCTGCTTTTATGCACATTATGTATGCTCTGATAGATATTAAAATTGTTAAACATTACCATAATTAGTCAATGTAATTTTTTATAATCACATAGCAGTGTAAAATAGCTATCTCTGAAGTGGCATTCTCTCAAATTGATACACTAAAATGACTACAGCTTAATGCTCGCATTTGTCACATTTTTCTTATTGCCGAGCTCAAATAAATCAAAGAATTTGCAGATAGTTGCTCCGTCTCTTGCAGCGGATCTGTATTGGTCGTCCTGGTGGATGGCGCTTAATGAAACTTCATAGCCTCACTCTTACATGAGTAAATGAGAAATTAAGCATCAGAGACAGTTTCTCATTTCAGCCTAATTAAAGTTTTAATTGCTGGATGTCGGGTAACACAGCATCTTGTGAAAAAGCAGACTCACCATTAGGCACACCAGGAATCAAAAAGAGCAGCAAAAACACAAACAAGAATAATGCACGGCAGCTCTTCTGCATAATTTGCCGTGAATAGTCAACTCCTCCACATTTCTAAACAAAATGACAGGGGTGGGTCCTCTGCTTTCATCTGTTGTGTGCCTGGTATTTTGATGATAATGTGTGGTAGGCATAACACTGCAACAACGAGAAATACTGTAGGTGGACAAAAGACCTTGGAGGCTAATCCTATTGGTTTTGCCATCTCTAGGAATCTACATTTTACACGGCTGGGTTGAAACTAATGGCTGCAAGGTGTGCATGCCAATCTCATTAGAGCCAGGTGTTGGGATTCAGCTCACTATTTCTCTCTTTCCTTCCTTGGCAGGGTGTATGTGCTGTCTAACACTAAGACCTGACAGTGGTTTGCTCCATTTTCTCTCATCCTGTCACCTGTGGTGACAGTAATTGAAGGCTCTCAGATCTTTTGCGATCACTCAGCCCTGTCGTCCTGCAGTTACTGCTCATCCTCTCAAGGGAAAATGCACAGATTCGTTTGTGCTTTTGCGTAAGCGCTCCTCTGAACGTATAGCCTACATCGCACAGCGTAAGACTTGAAGGACGTTCGTTGAGCAGTTTTTCATTTGGTGCTTTTTGTGATTCAAATGCTGCAGGGCCTGTTTTATTCTGAGGAGGACTGACGACAACAAGGACATGTTTCAAGCAACGTCCTTTGTGCCACATGGCAGTCATTTAAGTCAAATCGGGTTTCCAGTGTGTCCTTGGAACTGGCACATATGTTGGAGTTACTTATAGAGGCCCTTTCTTTGTGGCACACCCAACTAAAAATGTTGTGTTTTTAAACTAGGTAAAGAGAATACAAGCGTGCAGCTAACGTGAATGACTGATTCAAGGACTAGATAATGAGGAGTTATGAGAGAAGATATTATTGTATGACACTCTAGATTCAGACTTTATCAATTTATAGTAAACGCATTAATTAGGTAATAATGCTTTTCTTTCAGGTAATGGTGAGGCTAGATTACTATCAAGATGATATGAAAGATGATATGAAGTGAGATGATCCAGTATAATTGTAAATTATACTGGATACACATAGTGAACAAAGAAATAAAAATCTGTTTATTTCACATGTTCTCCCTTTTTAAAGTGACTTGACCATGGAATAAGAATACATGAGAGGTATTTTGCTGATATTATTCAGGAATAAGTCCGTCTCAGATGTCTTTCTGTTTTGATTTTTCTATGCCTTTTTTGCTAAATGGGTGGACAAAAACCTGATGGTAAACAAACTTCACTAGTTAGCATTGGATGAACACAAATTATGGAAAGCAGCGACTTAATGGATACTGGATATTTACTGTTGATAATTCATCATGAGGAGTGGTAACTGTTGTGCTGACTAAGTGACAGGAGGAAGAGCGGAAGATGAATATCACGTTAACTCCCTCAAAGCAAAGAATAAAATACTGCAGCTGGAAGTTCATATCTTTGACGGATGTTACATGCTGAGTAAATACGAGGCCTGCACCGTGAGACTGCATCAACAGCAGTCCGTCTAAATACGCCGCGTGTCAAATGAACGCATCATTGCAGGACTGCAGACTCATCACCATAATACAGTCAGTCTGCTAAGTGAAAAGTGAGGAGGAGTTTTTCTCTCGCCTCGTCTGACGCACCCAGAATATTACCACGAGTACCAGCTGGAAGCCTCATAAATCATCGGGGGCCCGCAGGACAAAGGGGATCACACGGCACCGGGGTGCAGCTGATGCTAAAGGGTTCAACTTTAGTAACGATAAGAGCCTCCATTCAGAGAGCAGGGTTGTGGGAAGTAGATTATCGGTACAAGCGAGGTCAGGGGATGGGAGTATAATTAATACTGTATGAGTTAAACCTATGACATGCTTCTCTTGCTACCCACTGCTATCTGATTTAAGTAGAAAGGACAGAGGAGAAAATGTGGGTGGAGAGCAAAGCACTGTGGGTGGGTGGGGACGAAGAGAGAGGGGGGGTGGCGGCGGAGGACCCTGCGAGAAGCGAGGAAACGCTCCTCTCTTCTTTTTCAGGGCTCAGTATTGCTCTGTCTCTTCTTATTAGAAAGCTAATGCAACTGTCTGTTCTAATACTGGAGAGCAGCTTTTATTCCCTTTTTTTTCTCCTTTGCAACCTTTTTCTATTCCGTTCGGCACTAATCTGTGCAGTGGCAGCAGATGATAAGACGGGGCACATTCGCTTACTCTCTGTGCTTTTTTTTTTTCCTTTTTTTTTTTTTTTTTAACAAGCTTTGTCTGGGCTCAAGCCGCGCAGTCGTTTGTTTCAACAACTTTGCCGTGGAATCGGGGAAATAAGGCGGAAACTTTTTCGCAGGTGAATATTTCTGTGGAGTTTCCGTAATTCTTCAGAGGTTCTCTGTTGATATTGCCCTCCACAACCGGAAAAGAAAGCGCAGCCTTCTTTGTTTTAAGCACAAAGAAGCTCCAGTTTTAAGGCCTTTGAAGTGCACAAAGTGTTAGGGCTTATAGAGGTATTGTTCTTGGGGAGAGAGGATGAATTTTAGAGTGAATTTAAATCTTCAGGCTTAACTTTTACTGGCACTTGTATTGTAAAGATCAAACATGTCTTACTGGACCTTGAATGCAAACTAAGAACCCCCAGGCCAGAAAGAAGGGGAAAAAGGGGGGGGATTCACAAGGACTTGTCTGTAGATAATTCTGATGTAACTCCACTCCTTGTTCAATGGAATTGCAGAGCACTGAGAAAAAGACAATTAGCTCAATGATAAATTCACTTTGTGCGCACGTTCTACGTCGCTCTTTGTCGGAACATAAGCCGAATACCTCAAATGTAAATGTCAGCTTCTCCTCGGCGACCCATTTTGCCTTTCCACGAATGGCTGCATGTTGAAGCACATGCAATTATGGGCGGCAAATAAGGCATCAAAGCTCCCGATAAGCCAAAAAAATAATGGAGTGATGCGCAGACATCAGGGAGCTTGCGGTGGCTAATTCACTCAGGGAATATTTCCCGTGGCGTTTAGAGCATTAACAACTGGGTTTCATAGTTAAATGTACAGGAAACACCCAGCACAGTTCAGCAGAGATGCAGATGAATGGAGATGCGCAATGATCCTGAGTTTAGTGTCTGCTGGTGCTGGCTGGCCTCCTCTTAGGCATTTTACAGTTATCAAAACAATGTAGAAAACTGTTGTACTGACTCTTGTTCCATACGATATCAAGCTCACATCTCCCTCTAAAGGCTTTATTTTCCTACCAATCCACCTTCTATGACTTATTTTGGAGCTGAACTTTGTAATCGCACCTCATTCTATCCTGTCTTTTCCTCATGCTATTTGCCTGCAGGTATCATGCCAAGGTTTTCTTAACCTGGCTCATCATTTGGCATCTTTCTCTCTCACGATGGTTTGGTTTATATTCTTGCCTTGCCGTCACGACATCAGACATACGTTCACCACTGGACCCACTCCCTGACGTACAGACAATAGATATCTTTTGTTTTTGTCTTAATTCAAAACAAAAAATTATTAAAATGACTTTATATGTCATGCGGTCTCCCTCTTTGTTGAACTCGCTGAGGTTTCACCTTCTTTTAGCTCGCAGAAGGTGCTGCTCCCCTGTCTAAAAAATAGGCATCTGACAACAAAATGTACAACTTTTCAGTGTGATAAAACATTTCACTCATTTGTTAACCGTAGGAGTAAATCCAACATTAACCAATGTGACAAAAAAAAAACTTTTCACACATTTGCTAAATATTTGAGTTCTCTCGATTCATTAAACGTGTGAATTTTTTTTTTTTAACATTTATTGAATGTTGGGTCTATTTCAAAAACATTTCACACTTTTGATAAATACTAGAAAGAGAATCCAACGTTTGCTTAACATGTAAAACCTTTTCAGACATTTGCTCGATGTCGAGGGGGAGTTTGCCTTGTTGAATAAATGCAGAACTACTTTACAGTAAATTATTACATCTAATAAAATAACTGTCCTGAATCTGAGACTACATAATGAGACACATGGAGCAAAAGATTTGACTTAGAGTAACTTATCATATTTGATATCTGCAAAACACAGATCATTCATCCATACTTTTTGTGTCATGAACATGAAATAATATTCAAAAAAATAAAGGGAACACTAAAACAACACATCTTATATCTGAATGACTAAACTATTCCTATCAAATACTTTGTTCTTTACATAGTTGAATGTGCTGTCAGCAAAATCACAAAAAAAAAAAAAACACAATGGAAATCGAATTAATTAACCCATGGAGGTCTGAATTTGGAGTCACACTCAAAATTAAAGTGGAAAAACACACTACAGGCTGATCCAACTTTGATGTAATGTCCCTAAAACAAGTCAAAATGAGGCTCAGTAGTGTGTGTGTGGCCTCCACGTGCCTGTATGACCTCCCTACAATGCCTGGGCATGCTCCTGATGAGGTGGTGGATGGTCTCCTGAGGGATCTCCTGCCAGACCTGGACGAAAGCATCCGTCAACTCCTGGACAGTCTGCAGTGCAACGTGGCGTTGGTGGATGGAGCGAGACATGATGTCCCAGATGTGCTCAATTGGATTCAGGTCCGGGGAACGGGCGGGCCAATCCATAGCCTCAGCACCTTCGTCTTGCAGGAACTGCTGACACTCCAGCCACATGAGGTCTAGCATTGCCTTGCATTAGGAGGAACCCAGGGTCAACCGCACCAGCATATGGTCTATCAAGGGGTCTGAGGATCTCATCTCAGTACCTAATGGCAGCTAGGCTACCTCTGGCGAGCACATGGAGGGCTGTGCAGCCCCCTAAAGAAATGCCACCCAATACCATTACTGACCCACTGCTGGAGGATGTTGCAGGAACGTTCTCCACAGCGTCTCCAGACTCTGTCACATCTGCTCAGTGTGAACCTGCTTTCATCTGTGAAGAACACAGGGCACCAGTGGGAAATTTTCAAATCTTGGTGTTCTCTAGTAAATGCCAACCGTCCTGCATGGTGTTGGGCTGTAAGCACAACCCCCACCTGTGGACGTCAGGCCCTCATACCTCATACCACCCTCATGGAGTCTGTTTCTGACCATTTGAACAGACATGTGCACATTTGTGGCCTGCTGGAGGTGATTTAGCAGGGCTCGGGTAGTGCTCCTCCTGTTCATGGTAGCACCTCCATGCTCTGGACACTACGCTGACAGACACAGCAAACCTTCTTGCCTCAGCTCACGTTGATGTGCCATCCTGGATGAGCTGCACTACCAGAGCCACTTGTGTGGGTTGTAGACTCTGACTCATGCTACCACTAGAGAAAACACCACCAGAATTCAAAAGTGACCAAAACATCAACCAGAAGGCATAGGAACTGAGAACTGGTCTGTGGTCAAAACCATTCCTTTATTGGGGGTGTCTTGCTCATTTACACCTGTTGAACTGTTCAAACATTGAACATTTGCACAAATTGTCAATCAGTGTTGCTTCCTAAGCGGACAGTTTGAGTGGGACTGACTTGGAGTTACATTGTGTTGTTTAAGTGTTCCCTTTATTTTTTTGAGCAGTGTATTTGTACTGATTTGGGCCGAATAATTTCCAGTGATGAATATTAAAATTATGTTGTGGCTGTGCTGAGCTGTCCACAGTCCCCAGAGCACCATTAGGTTGAAAAAGATGACGTCAGGGTTGGGTTAACCAAAGTCACGGAGCGATTCCAGTCTTTATCGTTGCTCCATTTGCGGTGTATTCAAGTGGATGTACACATACCGGGGAAAGTTAAAAGTAAACCCAAACAAATTCCTAACAATTGCTCACAAGTGAAAAAATGCATTCACCGGTGGCCAAAAGCCTTTGGATTTAGCAGCTGGCAAAATAAATCCTCTATAGATATAATTTATCACAGAAGCATATCCAGGAACTTTTTTTTTTTTTTTTTTTTACAAGACTATCAGCAGAAGCTCTGTAAGGCATGATAATGATGAGATAAATAAAATAAATGTTCATAGGTGTCACTTGATGTCAACTTATAAGGTTTATGGGGGCAGTCTGTGGCCACCCGACACATTAAAACTCTGATGTCCTGTTGTGCGAGACATTGCAGTCCACATTCGCGCTCATAAAGAAACCGGTTTGCCAGAGTGGATACCCCTGTGTGTCATTTGGTACTCATCAGGTCCTCTCTTGCCCTGGTGGCATGATTAAACTTTGGGGGAGTCATCAGATTTGCAGGCACTTGGAGATTAAGCTGATCTCAGACAATCCCTCAAGCAGAGGCAACCCTCCGCCATTGTAATTTTATGCTAATAGAGAGATATCGTTCACAATGTAGTAGGCAGCAATTCCAAATCTCTCGCTCTCTCTCGCACTCGTTGCCTCCTCTTTTCTCTTTCTCACTATCGCGTCCTCTTTGTCCCTCTCTCTTTCTTCTCCTTCCTCCCTCCCAGCCCTCCGACTTTGCCTCGGTTAAACAAATCCCAGAGACACTATTCAGCTCCAGTCAATCTAATCTTGTGTGTGGGACTGTGTGGTTGTGCAACGCTGTCCCAACCTTTTGTAAACACATTACAGAGGATATACTGCGCAGTTTTAAAGGATCACACGGAGGACTGTTCAGCATTGTTCCCCGTCTCGTCATATTTGTTTTTTGTTTTTCTTTTTTTTTTATTCCTCGTACATAAGCTCATGCTGTCCTCCGATTTAATACATGTGTAAATGAGCAGTTTTCCAAAAAGTTTTCAGAGACGTGTCTGCAGCTGTTGCTACTGGAGAAGAACATTTACACAGTGCAAAAGGAGTTTTAGTTTGTTTCGTATTCATTCATTTCACATTCATTTGTGCTTCGGCCTGTCCTCCACTGTTTGGAGGTGAGTAGCATACTTTTGCGCACCAATCACAACTTTAAAATCTGATGACAGTCGTGGGATTGTTTGCTTCTGTTGCCAGTCTTCAAAACACATCCTCAGTTCTGACTGAGCTTAGATTTTCTGCGGGTGTATCTTTATTGACTACTATCAGGAAAATCTATAATTAAAAATTTTATCGACCACGATCAGGTTATGGTAATAGAGGTTTGGGATGGGATGAAAAGAAAGCAGGACCACCATCTGGATGTCAACATCCCAACTTTCCAAAGACATCAGAGCCTCCTGGTCCGGGACTGAACACTGTATGGAAACGGCCAATATTGATGTGATTCCCACAGATGCTGGACTGCTTGTTTGTGTTAGCATATGGTTATCATTTTATTTGTACTGTGCACATGAGCTAAGTAAACATGTGTTGGCACGGTCCCAATAGCTTGGATTTCCTATCTGTGTCATTTTGCACCTTGCAATATTTGCCCATTACTGATCAACAGTATTACCTACTGTGCCCACAGTATTATCTGAATTCTATTATATATTATCTATGTCACCATATATTCCACTTGAGTTTGTTAGGTCTATATTACATTCTTATTCCCTGATTTATTTGGTTTAGGTTCATGTTTCTGTTTTAGGGAGTGAAGGGACGGAAAAATTTCATTGCTATTTCACTGGATTCATCTCCTTAATACAGGCATTAAATGTCCACAATGCATGGATCCGCATTTAGGCGCATTGTTGTCATATTTATTTTACTTCTAAAAACAACCCACAATCAACCGTTTGACGTTATCGTAATGATGTCATTACTGTTGAAATGGCAGACGATGAAAATTAACAGTGACAGATGAGGTGCGGCGCAGCTTGGGGGATAGAAGTGATGGTTGAAATATTTTGACTTCCCTCTGAACCACCTGTAGCATCAGCCAGATGGCGGAGTTGAAAGAGAGCGTGTGTGGGGAGGGACATCTCACTGATTATGTCCCCACTCACTTGAGGGTGCATCTGGTGTATAAAGAGTCTGTTCATGCCGCCTCTCCGCGAGCGGCAACCACTACAATTTTTTTTTCCCTTTCTGGAATGTTTAATATGAAGTACTGCGTTTGGGCGATGAATTAAGCATAATGAGGCCGTCCACAAAGATGTCATGTGGCATACTAAGTTGCACAGCTTTGTTGTATGATAAGATACCTCATGTTTAGAGCTGAACAGCTTCCTTGTTATCTTTCCAATTCATAAATCTCTGGTTTGATACCACAGAAAAACATTTGTGTTTATTTAATGGCTGCCGTTCCAGTTTTGTTTTTCTATGCATTGGTGGTTAACAGGTGGCCTGCATGAAATGTGAACCGGAGCTTTTAGAGGTTTTAATATTCCTCTTCCCGACTTCATGAATCACTTGTTTGAGTAACACTTAGTGACTGTTCGGTGGAGTTGTGGATCGTTTTGCGCGATCTTTGACCGAAGGTGCAATTTGCTATGTTGTCGTGGAAACTGAAGATACTTAAAGATCCCTGCCAGGCATGTATCCAGACATATAAATTAACATATAAACATATAGAAATTCTGCCTTGAATAATAATTTGCGACTCCCATACACGTCTTTCCCTGCAAAATGGAGGCGAGCGCAAAGAAACTTCTACCCTTCAGCTGATGAATGAGCAGCTTCCACTTGCTCATTCTGCACAGTGAAGGTCAACCACACCAGTGGAGTAACAATAAGCATATTATATTTCACATTTGAGCAACATAAGAGATTCTTGTCTGCCTTGGCTTAAAGTTTGAGCCCTGTTTTGATATCTAATAATTGCAGTATCTTCTTTGTGTAAAAGAAAGATACATTATTTTAACCCTGTGAAGCCCGAACCATGAAATAATTGCCCGAAAAATGTATATACATATATTTAAATATATAATATATTTAAATATATTAAATATATGTTTATTGAATCTCCTGACAAATAAAAATAAATAAGTAAGTAATATCAATTTGCATGTATGAGTTTTACTTACTGCTGTGTCATTTTTGCTACGTCTGTCATTTGTATTTATTTTCTTCTTTGTATTTTCTGA
>JAOXYL010000065.1:6374350-6404094 GCA_028564955.1 Terapon puta
TGATAGAGTTTGGTAGCCTTTTCTACAGAAGTCAAGCAACAGCTTGTAGTTGACAGCTTGTCATTGAAACGTCTAACATCAAAAAGAGTCTTGTCATGACTTTTTATTATACATACAGTGGTATTGAAGAGGTCAAATGGACACGAATTAAGAGACTAAATCTTTACACCCGTTTGTTGCTGTACACTAAATACTTAATCAGTTGATTTGCACTAAACATGAAGCCCAAATCACTCTTTAAATTCAGCACTGATAAATGTACACACAAGAGTTGACAGATTAATATAATGATAACTAAATGAGGACGCAACTATAAATTACATGCCGCGTTTCTTCCTAACAAGCTATTGCCTTTACAAAAGTTAAAGAAGAAAATATATTGTCTCAATAATTGAAACTGAACAGCAAATAAAAGCAGCAGTTCATCCTCTGGCTTTACAAACAGGCAAGCAGCCCTTTGAGACATTTTCTAAAATCCAACACCGAACAGTATCTGTATGTTAAACATCAATAAATCTGATGTATAAATGACTTACTTTCTGAATACATGAGTTGCTTCGCGCCCCTCAATGAAAGAGAATAAGACATAAAGGGAGCTTGAGTTTTAACGAAAGAATAAAAAGCTTCTGTGCAGTTATTGAACCAGAGAGGAGCTTGTGCCTTCTGGCTGAAACACAGAGAGCATTTGACTGTTGTTGGTGCTCTCCAATGATATTACACTTCCACTCCCAGCAAAGTTCCCCTTGACCCTTCCTCATTTATTCTCTAACAGAATTAAAAAAGATTTTTTTGAAAAAGTTTTCTTCCTAATTTTGAACACCATTATCAGACTGGTAGAGAATAGTGTCGGAATCCAGAGAGCAAAAAAAGCTGAAATGAGAGCTCAAGGAAATGAAAAGTGTTAGTTAATTATCAGAGAGACGCATAATTAACTAGCAACTAATATGGTCAAATGATACAGATTTGCCCTTCTAGGAATATAATGATCTTTCTTACTAATACCTGAATTGCTGCTTTAATTCCTGTAACATTTACTCTGAGATAATAGTACGATGACTAATGGACCTCAGTAATCTGGTTCAATGTTCAGATTAATTAGGAAGCTGGCGATTCAAAGATTGACATTTGTTTTGGTCAAAGATCACGTACATGCCAAAGACAAAAACTCTACATTGCTGTGCTTCAAAATGATGCATGTCCAAAATTATTTTCAAGAGAGAATCACTTCATGTTCATTTATAATTCATATTCTACCTCGCACATTTACAGGTTACGGCTGATAAACTATGTTGAACACAACATGAATATCAGCTGTCATTTATTGAATTTATCCAGAGGAGGTGTTCGACATCCTGAGCAAGGAAATCCAGCAGCATCCAGGTTGTGATTAAGATTCTTGACCCAACAGCGTGAAACTGTCCTGGTTTTATCTGATGTCTGATAAGGTCTACCCATCAGCCAGCCGCAGTGACAAAACTCGTGAAATGGAAAATTCACCTCCTGGAGGCCACCTAACTTCTTTGACATCTGTCTGTGGCATCACGACAGGCATCTGACCATCATTTCATAACAGTCTGCAAGTCATTGTATTGATATTTAGCACCATTAAGACCTCTGTGCCTCTGTCTTGGCTGCAACCAAACAACTATTTGAGTCATTTATTGTGCAATTTCCAAAAAAAGCGCTAAAGATTTTTGTCACCAGCTCCCAGTGTAATGCTTAGTCCGTGACACCGCCAGCCCTCGGTGGGCCTTGGCAGGGTGCAGGCTGCCATTTGCTTCCTCTGATGCATGTGGACTTGTCAGCCACTGCGTTTCGCTTGACAGCAGGGAGTTTGACGGGGAGAGTGCTGCACATGTGGAGCTTCCTGCTATCTCCCCACACCATTTACCTCAATGTTGAGTCATGACGCGGCGAGTGGTTTAAACAGGTCTATTCAGAGTCATCACAGTTTGGGGACTCCCTGTCTGAGCATCTCAGGCTGTGACCAAATCAGTATAATCTGTAAAATCCCCTCTCAAAATACACCTGAAACCACAGTCCCATCGCCTGCTTTTAGAGTCATATCATTTTTAATGCAGCTTCATAAACAGTTTAGGTGTTTAACTAAAGTATTGGCTGTGGGACCACTTGTTTCTACATATAGATATATATCAAAATGCACATTAGTTAACTTAACAATATCGCTAAGCCTCTTATTTAATTGGAAACTTTATACCAAGACCAATCCATTGCCAGTATTGGCTTGCTTATATGACCACCATTTTAAATCAATAATTACAACTTGAAGAGAAATAGCTTTAGCTTTTATTAGTTAATCACTCTTTGGAATAGTAAAATAATTTCAAATTCCAACATTGAAAAGATTTAAAGATCCATTTTAAAAGCCAAATTAGGACTAAACAAGACCAGGAGTTTGATCGCTGGAAAGTCGCTGTGACATAAGTAGGATAATCCATACTGAAACATGCGATTATGTGCATGTGATTACAAAAAAAAGCACCATGCAGAGAAGTGGTTATTCGATTTAACCTCTGTGTTGTGATCTTTTTTGATCTACAATGATCATTTCTTACTTGTCTCTTTCCTAGCCAGACCTATTATTTTGCCCTTAATCCATCCATAATCCATATTTTGGTGAGCATATGTTAAAGAACCAGTAGCTAAAGGTACAAAAATAAAACTGAAGTCATAATAAAATTTAGCTCTCCTTTGATAGAAGAACCTCTGAATACTGTATTTTAATTATAAAATGTATGAATTGTTAGTAATGGAGAAGTTAAATGATTTTTGTCATTTCAGTGTATTAATAATACTGCTCTCCAACAACAGAACTAACATGCTTGTGAAATAGCAAAGGAGCAATCAAATGAAATAGTTAAGTGCTGTAAACAGCAGAGTGTAGCTATTATCACACCAGGGAGGTCTTGACTTATACATTACAGGCTTACACAAGAGTTAGTAGCTGTTGTTTCTTTACTGAGTAACACAGGGAAACTCCATTTAGAGCTCCTTAACGTCCTCAGTTTTTCCACCGTGAAAATGGGAACATCGCTGCGCTCAGAAAAGGAAGGGAAGAACCAATCAGTCAGCTCCCAGGCACCTGTCCAGCCTCGGCTTAATTGAGATGGGTTTCAATGACAGAGCATTAGGTTGCCTTGACATCCTTTACTTGGCTGTAATTCCGTGTTGTTTGCCGGGCGAGCTGCAAGCTAGTCACGTAATTGTGACCACGGCGCTTCTCCCCAGCACCGTAGCGGTACACTGACCGACGATGCATTATCAAATTAAAACCAGCGGCCATGTCCGTGCAAATCAATCTGGTTTAGAAATGTAATGTTTGAGTCTGGTGGTCTGAAACAAGGGGGAAACCTGCTGCAGGTTTAACTGCATAACTTATGTGTACCTATTAAACTTTAATGGTCATAGTAGCCATTATTCGGTCCTATGTTTTTTTTAGTCTGCTATTATTGTGTACATGTGTCACCCTGTGATGCCCTGAAGCCAAATGTACCAAAGAAACACATTAAGGAGACATGAGAGAGTCTGTATTTCCTGGGTGCTTTCCTTCAAATGCCTTCTGCCCATTTTTCTTAACGTCATGAAACATGCAGCATAGTTACCGACTGTTATTGCAAGAACACTATTTATTAACTTTCATTAGATCCGGTGCAGCGGTTGCTCATCTCACGTCAGGTGCTAACAAAAGAACAAAGCTTTATTGTTAAAGCACAGCCATAATCACTGTGATTTTTCTAGTTAATATGCAAATACATTTGCATTTTTTGGCAGGTACTGATCTTTCTAGGGTATCAAAGCTCACATAAGGCAAAATTTCAGTAACACCAGTATTTTTTTTTTCGTTCTCTCTGAAGTCAACCTGAACTTCTCTCCAAACCGGTATTATTTCTGAACAAAATCATAACAGAGTGTGAAATTACCCTGAGGCCCTTGCAGTCTGTGTTCTGGGACTGAGCAGGCATTTGAGGGCACTGGTGCATTCTGAATGGCTTCATGCTGGGCCTGTGCCATCTCTGAGGATTACATGAATTAGAATAAGGTTTGCTGAAGATATCCTGCAGACTGAAAAAATTCACACAATAAGTGTTTTTGCTGAGAGGGTGCATTTTTGGTCCGGAGTGGATGAGATAGACGCCAAGCATTCAAAGACAAACGAGACATTAAACAATACAGAACATCAAAAGCGATTCTCTGCTTGAAAAAGTTAATCCGAGGTCATACTGTGCGTGTATGACTTCGATGTGAGTTATCACCCCTCTAAACAAAACCTAAACAAAACTGTCTAAACTTTTTTTGTAAATGTGTGTAGGAATAATAATTACTAAAAGATCATTGCTTTGATAATTTTCGCTTATGTTTAAGTGACAAATAAATTCAATACATGTATTTTTTTCATATGATCCTCTGACAGTGAAATTTTCTATTTAATGGAACAGTTCAAAACATTCAGAAAAATGTCTTCTGTCTTGCTTAGACTAGAAATGGGGGGAAATTATTAGCCTGGCTCTATCTGTGGAAAACAAAATCCAGCTACCAACACCTCTAAAAAGATAATCCTGACAATTACATTTACATAAATGTCTTTTAAGTCATTATCCGTGGCCACATGAGGTATCACAATGGTGCCAATGATGAAAGCCTTTATATTTGCAGCATTATAACCTGGGTGTTCATGTCAACTTTCCAAGAAAAATCTCAGCTTTTAAAATAAAACTGAAATGAGGTCCCTCAAGACACTTGCAATTATCAACTATTATCGGTGCAGAGAAAGTGAAATAAGTGAAAATTCCATTGATTGGAACTTTAGATTTACAAATGAAAGCGCTGTATCATGTTTGTTTACTCCATGCAGAAATCAAAGAAATTAAAGCTGCAATTGAAGTATGCATGTTCTTCATGTGCCTGTGTGACTTTTCTCCTGTGGGTACTCCAGCTTCCTCCCACAAGCCAAGAACAACATGCAGCTTAGGTTAACTTGTGACTCTAAAACCGCTGTACAAGTCAACGTGAGGTTTATTTGTTTTTATATGTCGGCCCTGTAACTGTGTAAACCTGTGCTGGGTGTCCCCTGTCTCCCACCCAATGACAGCTTGGATTGCCTCCAGCACCCACAATGACCTTATATGAGGATAAGCAGTATAGAAAATAGATGGATGGATGGATGAAATTTTCAATTTAGATAATAGTAATCTCTGGGGGGGTTACTTATACGAGCTTATACTTTAAAACAGACATGGTGAGAGCATGCTTGTGTATTTGGAGAACATACATAACCATTGCTATCAAGCACATACAAAAAGAACCTGTGTCTGTGAACTTTTCAGACAAACTATCTTACTGTGTTCCAGACCTGCAAATGAAAAAAAATAGACAGAGAGAGAGCAGAAGGCTTGGGGGATGATAAGGACTGCCACCGGTATTGTAGCCAAGCTAATTAGCCACAAGGAAATTGGGCTCCAGTCCATATCTGTTAGCTCCAGAGAAGCCAATCTCTCGGGGACCCCTCAAGGTGAACAGCCATGGTACTGGCTGCCTGACATTGACAGCCACGATAGCTGGATGGGTTCAAGTGAAATTTGGAGACAAATGAAATATCCCGTTTTCCCCCCAGTGGCCGGTGTGCCAGGAAGCTAGTTTCTCCTGGTTACAGTCATTTACAATTTCAGTCTGAAGCCAAACCTCTGCAAGTATCATTAGTGTACAACCATATGGACATACAGCATGTGGCTGCACTTTCCCGAAAACAACATAACATCCTGTTTTCTTTGCACATGTGGTTCAGGCAATTCATATTCATTATTGTTCTGAAGCAGTTAGTTTATTCCGAAAATACTGTGACACAACAAACTAGCAAACAAGCTAAGACCACATGAGGGAATAAATACTCTGCGGGTGCTCAGAGCTGATGGGAAGCCTTTGCTTTATTCCAACCGTTATAATATATTTCATTTAGTTCAGTTTATTTGCATGTACATGAAACTGAAACAATGAAAGAAATGCTAATTTTGCAAGTGAGACAAAAACCCAAGGGCCTTTTAAAAACACTTCACAACAAAAAGAAATGTATGTATTGTGCTCACACATCGCAACACGAGTGAATTGGACATCAGTAACCAAATGATAGGATTCTGGGAGCGTCAACACACTCGAGGGGACTTTTTCTTACAAAACAAGGGCTGCAAAACCACAAATGTCAAAACCAAAAAGTGAATCAATAAGGCTTGATCAACAAGCCTTTCAACCCCCTACAGACATCATGCAGTCATTTTGTGTCATGGGTAAGTAAATATTGTACTTTTTGTTTCTTAAAGGGGAGAGAACACAGCGGTGCTTTGTAGTCTGGTGCACCTCCATGGAAGGTCCTGAACCAGCTTGGAGAGCGCTTCCCCTTCCAGCTATTCAGCTATATTTGGAGTGTGGCAGAGGCATTGTGGAACAGCTGTAACTCAGCGCTTCTTGGCACACAAGCCCTCAAGAAGTGCTTGTTAAACGAATTCATTTAAGGAAGTGGGACCAGCTTAAGATGCACAATAAGGATCAGTCCTTGTTTTCTCAACCCTACCAAACAGCTGAATATAAATGCTGCCTCCCCACTAGAAAATCCAATATGTTGGAAGCTGCACAGGGCAACACTGTACTCATGAACTGTGGGGCATATATCATTTCAGACATCAAGTTGTTGACATTTTAATGTGTCAGAATTTAATAATTCCTTTTCTCTCTCTCTCCACATTTAGGTTTTGCAGGGGTAAAGACGTTTGCAGGTGCAGGTTACAGAATGTGTGGTCAGAAATAATAAGGTGTTAACCTCAGGAAATGAATTGACACTGAAAGAGGAAGGATGGAGATCCGCAGCAAACATAGACAAAGTAATTGGATTGTGACAAGTGAACAGTGGTAATTCCAAGAATTTCATAGCTCTTTCTATTCCTCGTGTTATTTCCCACAAGCACAGTCTAATAGTCAGGACATGATTACTGGTCATGGATGGCCAATTCATGCTTTACTGCACCTGCAGACACCCCCAAACAAATGGAACAACACCACTGTAGTTTATTATTATTCATTTGCAGTGCAGCCTTTCAAGTACAATTCTTGGGAATGAGGTCAGTGAAATATTACTTGTTTGTTGAGGTGGGCTTCATTTAGGCATTCAATATTCAGTGTAGAGTGTTTTTTATGATTGCCTATGTTCTTTTGATGTTCATTTGCTCCACGTGCATACAGCATTGCTATTATTATGTTTCACTTCATGACAATTTTCATTCAGCATGTCGAAAAGCCACTACAACATATGTTCAGTATGGGTGCTCCCAGCAGAAACCCACTACTTAAAACTAACAGGGTTATTATTATTAATAAAAATGATTTGCATTTCTGTCCAGCAAGTGAGCAGAGATGCCACAGCAAGAGCTTGATGGCTGCCAGGTATATATGATGGATAAATATTCTTTCAAGGCATGCCGTAGTCTCCCATTAGCATGCGTCAAAAAAGAATACTAAGATGTGATGGTGGGGCTGAATTCAATAGAGCTCCATCTCTTGTCTCCTCCAGGAGATGGAGCCAGTTTTCCAACTCTCCCTGGTTTGGAGCGTTTCAGTCGACATCGGCATGCTCTCAAATGCATCTCATAGGGATCATAGACTTCTATTCTATTTCTATTATAAGACCCTTTGGCTGCAATTAAATCTCAGAAGCAAACAAGCAGTCGTAATTGTTTGTTCAGTAATTGCTATCTCCCCTCTGCCACTGCACATGCTCCTTATGTCCCTTTACCTTCCATTTAAGTACATAGTTTTACAACATTAGTTGTTCATTTGTATGTCTACAGGCAGGGCTGTGGGGAAGATTTTTTTAAAATGGTGAAATCATCCAAATGTCCAAGCTTTATCACACTCCTCACCTGTGCACCTGAGGCTCTGGCAACTCCCTCCTTTGGATCCACCAACCAACAGATTTGAAATGTTGTCCAATAACCTGCTCTAGGTTGACTCTATCCGTGTGCTTGCCTTGTGCCTTTGTCCATTTTGACTCTAAATAAGACAAGGTTGTGCTTAAATGTTTGTTACTTTTGCTAAGGGACAAATAAAATATCTTTACAGCATGCTGCTGTCTGGACTACTGCTGTTAGGCAAAGTGAAAAATCTCACAAATTGTTAGATGCATTTGAGATTTTGTATAAACATCAATTTCCTTGGTGGTTTTGACCCATTAACTGTTGGATGGATTACAATGATAATCTCTTTGGTGGCCTCGAACTTTTCATCTTGCTGCATCATCAGGACAAAATCTTAAATTGTCAGATCCTTTGGTTTATGACGAGACACCTGCAAAAGCAATAGCATTCCCATCAGTCTTGACTTTGTGCTGGAGGTGTAAGTCCCTTTTGAAATCTCTCACTGCCAGCAATTTTTTTTAAAGTCTATTAAAAGTGGAATCTGCCTGTAAAACAACCACCAACTTGTAACTGAACAGTGCCATGGCAGCGTGGGTGTGTTCCAGCATCAGCCGCAGGTGGAGAGAAGGGCAGCGCTTCACAAGTTGATTGACGCACCTGTGAGTATTTGGGGGACTAGTTACCATGCGCCATGCGAGTAACATGTGCCCAATACCACTGTGAAGCTGGATCCAGAGGAGACTGGCAGACAAACTGGTGGAAGCAGGTGACAAGTCTCACAAACTGTGCATAGAAAACAACACCAGACCCCCCCACTTGAATCACACCAATGACGTGACCTCAGTAGGAGCTGGAATATATCCATGTGACTTCCTGCGACCTAAAACAAATCATTTGTGCTTTCTTGATGTCTGCGTGTCTGGTACCGAGCTCGTTTTTTCCACCGTTGGCATGGCTGTCTGTGTTTGTTTTCCGTTGCTGTTCATGTTCTTCTCTGCCTTTCAATGTCTGGCAGCGTTCAATTACCTTCACACCTGTCACTAAATTAGATGACTCCGTGTTGAAGGCAACATGGAGCACGACGCTGTTTCTGCTGGGCCATCCATGATCAACATCTTCCGCTGAAGATTTTATCCAATTACGTTTCAATCAGGGAAGAGCATGTGTGGGGCATAACTGAAAATTGGTACTGATTGCAATTCTTTTTATTAAGATTTCATCACCCGAGAGCACGAGTAAACTAGGCTTACAAAACTAACCACTGGAGCTCAGACTACTGCAGAAGAAGCCAAGATAGAGTAGATTTAAAGAAGCACGTTGGTTTAAACCACCTGGGTGTAGTTATTCTTGGTAGACCAATCCAGCCTGTGAAAGCTGAAGCATGCATAGAGTTTCGCCATTTGGTTAAAAGGGGCCAACGGCATCAGAAAACACAAAAGGCGAAGAATATTCCACGTCACTGCACAGCATTTCATGGGAAATATACCTTCGATTTCAGATGAGGGACTCTCCCCTCGTCTCAGTCTCTTTGTTTCTCCCCCCCGCTTGTTAAAAATTTAAACAAGCCTGACAATGCCTGAAAAGCTCAACCTACCATGAAAGGATAGGAAACACACTAGAGGAATTTGAAAGAGGAAACCCAGAGAGACATCGAGAGAGAGGGAGAAAAAAAAATCTCCCTTGCAAAGTAACTACACATTACCTGTGTGTAGAGTGCATGTTTTTTGTGTGTGTGCAAGAGAGCCAGGGAGTCATATAGATGTTTGGAGTAGAGAAAAAGAGAGGTAGGGAGAAAGGTTAAATGGTTTAGAGACAACTTTCCAATAAAAGAGAAATGATTCAGGAAAAATGTAGGTTTTAAGCTACAGTCATGCGCACTCTCACTAAAAACATTTGGGATGTCTTTGTTTATTGATCCAAAAATCCTATTTCACAATTTGGTAAGCATCCAGTCCAATTGAACAAATACAATAGGCACTGGGTCAGAAAGCCTCAGGTCAGTTATTCAACCTGAGAGCATGGAAATAAATATAGAGGATCCTGGAAAGCCACCAAGATTAGCCAATCAATTGTGCTCTATGAGAAGCTACTCTTTGTTTTGTTGTTAAAATCTAAGCCATTTTACTTAGTCACTTTACTCCATTTCAACGACGGCCCATAAACGATTTGTTTAAATGGAGGATGTGTACATAGAGTATACATGTTTATACCGTATCTATGTCAGTTATATTTTATATCTGTTTTAAGTAAATATATGATATTAGATTGATTGTTTTTGTACATTTGTTGAGGAAATGTATTGATAGTGTACTTTTAAAAAATTAAAATGATTTTATAATTATTGTCAATCTGTGCAATTCTTTACATAATTCATCCAAACCCATATCAATTATTCACTTATTTACATATGCTGTGAAAGCATATGTAATTTATTTATCTAGTGAAATAACACTGTATATATGCATTTGTTATTTATGTCTTTTGATTTTCCTTTCCTGACCTTTCATATTTGTCTTACTATTGACCTACTGTGAAATTTCCCCCAATTCAGGATTAACAATGTTTATTTTATCTTACTTTATCTTAGGTATTAACACACACATTTAATAAGGTATTTTAATAAGGTATTGGATTTACACCATTGCAGAGTGCAGGTGTCGCAGGGTTTTCATTAGATTTGTGTCAGAAAGTGAACAATGGCAACAAATCAAATCTGCATCGGTGGCACCTCGCATCTATTCAAAGGTTACAGAACACATTATCCATTTAACTCTTGTATTGTTATTCAGTAGCTTGATGTTACATAAAAAATACAGCACCACAAGCAGAAAGAGACAAGCGAAAATAAAATATATTGATGTGGTTTGATTTAAACAAGTGATTATAACTGTATTTGATTTGAACAGATGATGATTACTGTAAACACACCTGTATATATTACAGTTTCTATAGCTGCAACACAGAATAAAATATGGGCTCTAGTTGATTTGTTTTTAGATCTGTATTCATGTACATATGGCAGCACAGCATTGCTTTACATCAGTGACTGGATTATTTAAAGTTATCATTTCTAATTACTGCTAATTTCAGGATGCTGAGCTCACCTGACAACAAACTGCTGAGCACAACTGTAAACAAGCATTCCTTCTAATTGTTTCTTTTTGTTTGATACACAAAATATAATTCGACTTCAGACCTTGTTTTCTATTGCTTAGACATGTTCACAATTAAATCTACCACCTGCCACCTTGGAAACATGAAAAGAGAAGCATCAAAAGAAAGTATTATGGCTGACTTGGCATAAAGTAACCAAAATTCTCACAGTGGTAATTATGCTTAGTTTGCTAATCACATTAGAATTGCATCATATAGTATACACATCAGAGAAATGCGTGTAATGAAGTACTTAACTAAAGGTCATCTTATATATCTTATATATATTTACTGTGCTGTCTGTTAAAAGTATACTCAATGTGAAGACCTTGAAAAGTGTGAAATGTCAGTCATCAATATTAAACCAGCATCACTGAAGTCAACTACTGTATATTTAATGTATAAAGCTGAGGTGATTGACTCCAATATTATATATCCGATCCCTGGTGGAGTCAAGAGTCAAATACATGACCTGCTTTTTGGTGATTCCCTCCAAAGTTCATGATCCAGTCAGCCTTGGTATTGATTACAGCCACTGTGTCCACCTGATCAATCAGGGGCACCTTCCCTACTCCCCATGTATTGATTACCAGTGTGTGCCAAATTGATGATGGCAGGGATTCGGTGATGAAATGAACAATGCACTTTCCACAGCATGCTGCATCTTAGCCTGTATTGACTCCTTCTTGTAGAGGGAGTGTAACTGTTTTTAGTTGGCTCCCTAAAATCAATTAGAAATCTTTGGTTACTCTGCAGCTTGTGGGTTTGACTGAAAGCTGTGTCAGGATCCTGTTAATGCTACTTTGCCTCTTATTGCGCATTGATTTCTTCATTTTTTTTGCATTAGATTATATGTATTTCAAAGTAATGAGTCTGAGTCTTGTGCTATATTTACCCACATATTTTCTGAGGGTGTGATCCATGGTGAGCAGGGTTTCAGCTTTATCATGAGACTGCAATGATTCTGGTGCAGCAAAATCAGGACATCAAAATCACTAAAACAACAATCATAATTTAAAAAGAAGAAGGGAAAAAATGGAAACAAGACCTATACAGAAACACAGGTGCAACATTTGCACATTGTCTATCTTCATCTCAGCGCCGGTGGCTTTAGGATGCCAGTTACCTTAGCTTCAGGCTGGATACAGTTTCAAAGTCGACAGCTCATCAGGAAGAATGACAAATGTTGGGGCATGAACTTGCCCCACTGAGGGTTGGGGGTTTAGAATGGGGAGCATTTCACTTCTCCGCCTGAAGGCAAAGAGTTGCATATTGTCGCTTTAAATTTAAATTATACATTGTCATTAATGCGTTGCAGAAGTTCTGTGCCCTCTGGGTCCGTGAGTCCTATTGAAAACCCATTGCGTCAATTTAGAAATTCATGGCCATGAATAAGATATTAGTTCCCAAATCACAAAACAACTTTACATATGTATATATTTATATTATATTTTGAATCCAGCTACATTAATACCCTGTATATATTATACGTATATACTGGATGTGAACACCCCTCCAATCTAACGCAATCCCACAAAAGTGCCCTGCAACAAAGAGTAACTTTGAAAAGTTCAAAATTCAGTTCAGCTTTTGCAGACTGGTTCGGGAAATGTGAACAGCAGGGTCATTTCTTTTGTCTGCACTGTGTACTGCGTATTGGATTTCTTATCACCGTAAGGAGAAGCTAATATTTTCATCTCCCTTCTATATGCTATACGTATTCGGGAACAATGCACAGGTGGGACAAATAGTGTTAGCTCCAGAGGGTAAAGTTTTTGGTTTGTGCAATAGGAGTTTTTTTTCTCTGTTTGATGTTTGTCTTTGAGAAAAACACGACATATAGGTCAAGTGGAGACAGAACAGAGCATTTTCTGCCGATCTGAAAAGACCTTCAGCTGGCATACACTTGACATAAAAGCACAACCTCTGAGCCAAATATGAAGAGCTCTGACACCAAAATTCAAACAAAATGGTGAACCTGCTCCCACACGATGATTTTTTTTCAATACGAACTCTCTCCTAAGTTTTGTTGCATCAGATGTATTTGACTATAAACACAGGTAGAAAGCATCAATACATTTCAATGAATATACATTGTTAATTACAACCATGAAACATAGAAACAAAAAAAATAGATGACCTTGTGTGAATGAAATCGGATGCATACACTGCACACACAGAGACTTATGGATATGGCAATTAAGTAACTACCAGTGAAATGCAAATATATAGTATCTAAAGTTGTAGATTATTATGCGTTACTGTTTGCAGTGCGGGATAGAAATGTAATGCATGAGCACGCAGGTTGTCAGCCCAATAGAGGTTTCTCCTATAGCAGCAGACTCAGTTATAAAGAAGAAGAAATCATTCCACATCAACCCCTCCACAAAAAGTTTTACAATATTGGAAAAAGTCTCGAGAATGAGAGTGCAAATGACAACCCCCCCTCACCCCTCCCCCTTTACTCCGTTTCAATTAAATATCTGCGGCAGACAATGAGTTCTCAGGCTGTGTTTCGCTTTCAAGCAAAAGGCATTAACTGAATGAAAGAATCCATGGTTACCACTGAACTCGACAGCCTTGGAGCCCTTTGACTGAACCCCTCTGAATAAGACTTCAGAGCAAGTTCCAATCATTTAAGACTGTGTGAAATGAGAATACTGATTTTCATATCAAGAGATTCCCTATCCTCTCTATACAGTCCCGTGATTATGGGGGCCACAAGAAAAAAAAAAATCCGAAAAAAAACCCATCTAATTTCACTTGTAGAATTACATCCTCCAAAACCTATAATTACAATAATCTCCTGAGGGCAGAAATAGTTTTCTCCCAGACCATTAACCTTGGGCGCCTAAGCCTCCGCTGTTGTATTTTTACCTTTATTTATCAAGGTTAATTGTTTTGCTGACCACGCATGCTCTTTATCAGCACTGCTCATGCATATAACATACTGTAAGCGTATTTTCTTCCCTCCCTCCCTCATATTACCTCTTCAGTCGTCACTTCCTGCCCGTGAGTGAGAGATACTTGAAAGGTTAGATTTTCAGATGGTTGCTCGGGAGCTTTAATCAATTCGCAGACTGCGTTGGGAGCGTCTCTGTATAGGCGGCGTCAAGTGCGAGAACTCTGATGAATCACTTCCAGTGTTGCTTGCGCCTGCTTGTCTCAACACTGTACTCCCGTGTCACAATGGTGGACTGAATTATTAATCTTACACTTGCTTTGTGCCACTCCTTATGCATTCATCAAGGCCCACAACCTGCCCTGACAGCTGATTTGAATGATGCGAAACGCTGACAACCCGGTTTAACCCCCGACTCGATGCGTCTCAGACGATGCCGCATTGTTATACGCTTTAATTTACACCAGCCCATCTAGAATGACTCGACTCCTCCAGATGCATCTTAAAATGAGATTAATCACCGGGGACTGCCGTGTCGAGATGAGTCGTCCACCTGCCATCGGAAATGTGCCATATCAATCAAACCCAGCGCACTAATGATCATCTAGCAGAAGCTCCAGCAGAGGGGAATTGTCGTCCCCCTGGCGCAGTCATTTGCGTCGATCTACGACCACGAGCGCATTTGGCCTCCTCCGCAGTCCTAATGGCTCTGCTGCTTTGTCGCCCGCCGATCTGCTCTCCTCAGCTAAAGATTAATTCTCCCCTTCGCTGTTGAAGTTGAGGAGTCTGACAGTGTTCTCTGCGAATTTGTCCCCAAACGAGAGGGAGCCAAAATAGAGGAAACATGCAAAAATAATATACCAGAGAGGGAGCACTTCAAAGCGGGGCGGGAGAAAAGTGGCCGAGTGAAGTTCATTGCCAATCTGCGAGGAGCAAAAAGACTTTTTTAAAAAACTTGTCACAGCAGCTGATGAAACTCCAAATCTGTCACTTTGCCGATTTCGCCAGTCATTTCGGTTTTCGTAGAGAAGCGCGAGGCCAATAAACGATTGCTGGTTTGCTGTTGGGAGCCACGAAAAAAAACATTATCACTAAAATAAATTACTATCAGAGGGAGGCAGGCTGTCCCGACAAACGAGGTACTATTACAGGGAACTTTCCTGCAACTTTCAACTGATGTCTGCCCGTATGAACAGCCAAAATTCCTCTGTATGAAGAGACACACGTTCTTTTTATTTTGCCACCATAAATCCCCTCCTTCATTTGCCTGCAACATTTTCCACATTATCAAAAAATGTATGTACAACCTTACTACTACACCTATCTAGAAGTGCAGTCCCAATGCTATAGGTAGGATAATGTCCACATAGTGCAGAAAAAAAAATGGATGTATGAAGGTCTGGGTTTAATTACATATTTTGCATTTTCATCACATTCTTGTCATCACTGACATTTAACCATGAACAGAATAACGTTGTTCATTTTTAGGTGTTGATTTCTGTTGTGACTCTCAGATGTAAGTCATTATACGTGACGGAGGTGTTCCTGTCAGTTGTCTTGCTGTTTCTGGTGTTTGCCTTCGACATTTTTTTTTTCTTCGCTTTTAACGGCAGATTTTAATTGTGCTTGCAAACAACCATACATGAGCCTCCAGATTGATCTGGGTGCATAAATGCCAAAAAGTTTATTTTACCACTTCAAATTGATTGCATGTGAGTAATACTTTACTTTGAGGGGTAAGCTGGTGTTATTCTATATTTTTCTTTTTGTTAGCAAATCCCAAGAAAAGACAGATCTCTGACTTTAAAGCCTGGTTTCTTTCATTGGTATCATACAGTATTGAAGGCAGAGCTAGTCGATAAGAAGTAGTCTGATGTAGTGGTAGTCCTGTAGAGTGCAGGACATGGGAGACCACATCGCTTTCTTGGAACTAAGGAAGCAGGTATATTATCACATATGAAAGCCTTACTAGCTTCTTGCAGCAAATAATTTTTACTGACATCTAAGCACTTAGCTTCAATAATATAATAGTGCTAATGGAGTTTCCTTTGGTACAGTTATGATTGTGGTTCTTTTATAACACAATGGGTTCTGATGTCAAGGGGGGGAAGTATCAATCTATCTTTTTCACCTGCAGAAGAATATATAATTCAATTATTAGTATTTTAGTATTTCAGTATTTTTCAGTAGCAGCAGTGTATGTGGGTTTGACTTTTAACTAAATAACCTACAAAGCCCATATGTATTGTAATAGAGGAACATGTCACCCAGTTCAACAGTGTCACTTCAATAGTTTATGAACAATAACTGAGCTCTGTGACAAAGAGGAATGAGCGACACCAGGCAGTGCTAATATATAGATTATCAGCAGTCTTATTCTTTATTATCATATTTTTTTAGCTATATTCTAAGTTAATGCTGATGTCTGCAAAGTTTTTCTTCCATGTGGTGGAGAGAAACAAAGCAAAACTGCAGATTTATTGTGTGTTTTTTAATTTATTATTATTTTTTTTTAATCTGGAAGACATTTCCAGTAGAGCCAGTGCACTAAAACACGCGTTGACTCAGATAATGACAAGAAAGTTATGAGTTTCATGCTCTGGCACAACATTTGAACAACAACAGTGGAGAGGAGTTGTGTGTTCTCACCCTGTCTGCGTGGGTTTACTCCGGGTGCTGTCCTCCCACAGAACGCGGACATGCAAGTTAGGTGAATTGGAAACTGAATTGCCTGTAGGTGTGAACGCAAGTGTGAATTTGTTTGTCTTCATGTGTTAGGCCTGTGATAGACTGCTGACTAGTCTGCAGTGTGCTCACCCAGTCCCCGACGGAATAGACTGGAGTCCTGTGGGACGCTGACCGGGGAAAAGTGTTTTTAAAAAAATGGATGAACAGCTGTTATCAGCTAACTTTGCATTTTCAGGTATTTAGGTTATTGGTTATGTTTTCGACTGATTTTTTTTTGAGTAAAGCAGATGTCTCATTAAAATCTGATGTCCTTATGTTCAGGTAGACGTTTCGAACAGGAGTTATTGCCTTGTGCATACCACCCCAGGTTTCGGTTACTGCAATGAGGTAAAAAACTTTTAGCTGTGCTTTGAGTTTGGCAATGTGGGAACATTACGTCAATGAATCTTACACCGTCTCAGTGGGATCGTTTGGTTTCAGCTGCTTGCAATTTCAGGACATCGTCTGAGCGGCTATGCCCCGGTGTTTTGTTACCCTTTTGTGTCCTGATTTAGCTTTTTCTTGTTTTTTTTTCCGGTGAAGAGCTCGTTGATTATGTATTAGCATAGGGACGATATGTAATGGGAAATTTAGTGACCATGCTGGCTAAAACAAAAGAATAGCCCAGATTAAAAGGGCCGGATAAAACGTTTCCTCTCAAGGCCGTTAGCAGGGTAGCTGAGTTACAGTACAGTGGTGCCGACCCTCACTGTGTGTGGTGGTGAGCTGTGTTAGTGCTTCTGTAATTCAGCACTAATCTGCGGTTTGCTTCCTTCTTTTGTTGTCAATAAAATCGCCCCTCCAGAGTTAAACCGGACATCTCTATAGTTACTTACAAGCTTATCAGTGCCTGGCTCTTCTCTTAATTCAGTTGTTTCTGTGTGCCCAGCCTCAGGTTGTGAAAGATTCCAGCATTTTTTTCTGTAGCCTCCCTTGAAGATAAAGAGATAGTTGTGCTTTGTTTCCAGGTATGGGCGAAATACATGGTTAAAATAATGAGCTATATCCCTCATGCACATTAGAAATGAGATACACAGAATAACAGATTAGCAGCTCATTGATTTGTTTAGTAACACTAAAAAATAGTGCTACAAAAAGATGGCTCATATTGTGATAAATATCAGATAGCAGCAGTTGTCAGCTGTAAATTATCTCGTAATCAGCCGTTTTAGATTTTGTTTCATTTCTTAAAATGTGTAAATGTCTTTAGATATATTTAGATATTTTTGCTAATTGGCTACAAAGTGGTAGAGCCTAAAAATAGATAGCTTTTCAGCAGTGGTACATATTTAACAGGCGATTTAAAAAGTTAGGCTACCTTGGTTTGTGGGGGCCAGGAGTCCATACTGATGATGGTTCGCTGATCGCCCAATAATGAGAACAAAAGGATGCAGACACTGTTCAACGTAGCCCTTGGGGGAAACTAGGACCTGAAAAAAGCCAGGCGACTCCTGTGTTAATGTGTTTCCTGCGCATCACAAGACAACTAACAAAGCCGAAGAGAGGCCAGACCATCTGTGCCCACTTTGCTGGTGCACAAGTCAGAAAACTATACGAAACATCAGATTTTTAATGAGGTTCTTCACAAATACTCTTGTCAGGGTATTAACTTGTTAAGCCCCAGCCTCTTTTTTAAGCCTCTGCTTGAAAGCAACATACCCAAACTGAATAGAGGATATCTCCACATCTACAAGTTCGATTTGAATCATGTCAATGTCCAGATGTGTAAGTATCAGTATTTACATCACTGGCTCATAAATAGATTTGATTTCAGCCTAATAACTATTCAAACTTTTACAAGGAATAGATCCTTGAAATGATGCAGTTGCAGCTCTAACTGTAAATCAAAGCATAGCAAAATATATGAACATTATCTCTGTCAAGATTGATTCCTATAAAGTAAGGCTTTTGGCACCATCTATGCCATTTGAAATTTCTGATATTTAATTTCTCTCTCTTTACATATGAATATATATAGTTAAATAGTTATTGCAGTGTTTTATGTAGTGTAGTAAGATACAAAGGCGCCTTTTTTACAACACTAGCTTATATGTGTTTCCCTAAAAAGGACCTGTCAGTTTTATAACCAGAATATTGGCTGAGGTGTCAAAGTGCAATGACAGTGCAGTGCACTGTCTGCACAAGCTTAAAAAATGCCTGATACAATAGTGGTGGTCATTGAAACACACAAAACAACACAATATTTTTTTGAATATTTTACATGACTGGTGATGCATTTGAAATAATTAACACTTTGAATTTAACAAAGTCCAAATAAGCAGAATAGCCAGAAGACATTATTACAATGGTGATTTGTTTTAATTTATAAGGAGGGAGATCTCAGGGTTTCACTCAAAGTTAGTTGACTTATTTTTGTCAAACCAACAATCCAACAACTGAGTCACTAGTAATTAATCAATGATGATACTGAAACCCATGCACATTTATCATCATTTTGTTTAACAAGGACCTACCCTTTCTTTAGCTATCTTGCTCATTTTCATACCCTCACGTCTAAACCCAACTTTATCTCTCTATTTTTTCCCTGCTAGCTTGCTCTCCACTATGACGGCCTCGGAAAACTTTAAGTGCTGTTGAGGGAATGCTCCACAGAGTGGGAGGTCTTCTACTTTAATGAGATCAACTCAATTATCAACACATGGAGTGACGGTTTCTGCAGAAGCAAAGGTCATGCTGAATGATGCACACAAGCACACCCCTCGCCTTCGACTACTTAGTGGGGGAGGTTGTTTGTATGTGTGTGTGTGTGTGTGTGTGAGAGAGAGAGAGAGAGGGAGTAAGAAAGAGAGAGAGAAAGAGAGAGAGTGTAGAGTGTGTCACTTTGATTTAACCTTTAAAAACTAAAGCAATTAGCTTAACGTAAATGCATGCTATCAACGCGGTTTGAACTAAAATGTATTAAAAAGCATTAAATATGTTGGTAGCAGGTAGACTGCGTCAGGCAAACCATTTGGCAGATATGGCCAGCTGGAATGGTGTGGCATCTTGGCAAGGTTGACTTTCAAGTAAAGAGGCACTGAAAACCACTCTCTGAACTGCAGGAGTGTAGGAAAGACAACTGGCAATAGCTCAGAAGATGTCCTCAGAGGAGAGAAACTCACATAGGATGGCTAGAGAGCAATTAATGCACAACATGAGGTTCATAATAAAAGAATATAAAATGAATATTTCACATTTTTCTGCATCTTCATTTGGCAGTTATGTTCAAGAAAAACAGTCTGAATGACGTCTGATGCCGTTCAGTTTTCTATTAGTAAGTAAGTGTTTTGTATAATAACTGCTAAACCTGTATACTGCAGGTTGATGATCAGTATCATACTGTGCGGCACTGGTATGTAGATGGTATGCAGATAAGCCAAGAGAGGAGAATAAAGAGAGGAGTCTGAGGCAGGTTCAAAATGAGGGAAAAAAAGGTTCAGCAGTGGGCACAGGCTGGGAAGCAGACACAGCTCTGGCAGGGAAATCAGAACAGGCTGAGACCAATAGACAGGAACAGGTATAAGTTCAGAAATAGACTCTAGGTGAGAAGTAGCAGCAAGCTCTAATAGAGACAATGACACAGGTACAGACAAATATTCATAAATAGATGCTGGCTCAGCCAAAAGGGGAAAAAAAAAACAGAAACAAATACACACCTTGGAGGGAGGCCGGAAACAGATGCAAGTGCTGACAGAGACCCCATTTACACTGCGTCACTTTACGCATCTTGGAGAGATCAGATAGCTATGGGATATATATTAAAAAAAAAAAAACCTGAGTGTAAATGCAACCAAGAAAAGAGGGTGGTTTGAGACACACTCTAGCCAGATGCTGGAAAAGGTGTAAATGCATCTGCCTCTCCAAGACACATACATACTGTAATCAAATTCCAAGTGTAATTATGTCAGTAAGTGGTCTTTGGAAGTAGCCATTACAGGGTCTGTCCCCTGTGGTAAACACTACAATCAGCCATCTCATTAATGTGACAGGAACGAAAGCAGCTCCAGCTATTCCAACACATCACCATACAGAAGGCATAACAAGTTGATGTGGTGTTTATCTGATCCCTGATCAGTGTTGCCACTGAAGGATCTGTGTTGGCCTGGAAGTGGCATGAATCAGAGCCCTTAAAGATGTGTAAAACTTTCACCCCTCATCAGTCCATAAATGGCGCATAAATGTCAGTGTGATTAGTTTATGAATAGCTGTTAGATAAACTGTTATTACTGTAACAAAGCTCCTCAAATGCAAAAGTTATTCTTCTTCCTGTGGCATTAACAGTCAGGGATCAAGAAATCAAGATTCATGCTGTCAGCTCATGGAGAAACATGTATGAGTAAAAATCATCAACTGTATAAAATCTGGCCTTAATCATCATATGAAAACCGTATGTGGGCCAGGATACAGGTAATTGGGACTGAACTTAAAAACATGACCAAAAATAACAAAACTGGGTTGCTAATTTCTCAACAATGTACATTATCGTGCTTTATATAAATGCTGGAATTTGTTATTCTATTGCGTTCGTCTGCTACAGATTGAGATTGCACTACATTGTAAGGTGACCCAGTTATTGCAACCACCCAGAGTAATTTATCCCATCATAAATCTTCATTTTACTCTCAATTCCTTTAAAATTATTTTTCTTGTTGTCATTTCTATAGAAGCATGTGGGTTCCATTAGAAATTAATCAGGGGTTATTCTGATTTTCCTTGGGGCTCACTAAAATACAAACACATAGTAACATAGTAGTGCAATAGTGCACTGTGGTACAGTGTTTAAAATATACCCTGACAAATAAAACATTTTTTCTTAATCCATGTGTTGTGTGTGTGTGTGTTTATTTGGGTTTTAGGAACATTCAGATGTCCAAGAAAATTCATTGATTTTCAAAATGAGATTATCACAGTTTTTTTCATAAAGCACTTTCAGTTTGTGTGTCCACACTCAAATTAGCTGTATGTTCAGTTCACTGAGTGAAACAGCCGCCACGTCGAATTGTCAGATGTGCATCACGAGCTGAGGCTTTCACTTGTTTACGTTAGAGTTAGCGTTAAAGCGTATGCACAATATTACACACACAAACCCCTCACGCAGCTGAAAATAAACTAAAAACATTTTGATCTGTTCCTACTAAACAGATCTCTCCGTGCCACATCAGCGTTGTGGGCAGGACAAACCGTTTAGACACACACCAAAGCTGCAGGTGAGGAAAGGTGTCGCTGTCCTCAATGACCAAATGATCTGAAGAAAGATGAAAAATATGCTGCCTTTATTTCCGGAGGCAGAGCCAGCGCACTGGCATAATGGTTCTCCGCCGTCACTATAACTCCATGTCCTCTCACTTGTATGAGAATGCCTCTTTTGTTTGCAGGGTTGTGTGACCAGCATGGCATTGACGGATACATTCTCCCTTTGTAGTACTGTTTGGCAGATTTGCGAGGCAATTTACCTCATCTGCAAAGGTTGCTTATTCAATCCTTTTACAGCAAGGACACCTACTCTACCCCCATGTACACATACACAGACACTCTCCAAGGATAGATATTGAAAACTGTCTGCCATTAAAATGACTGCAGAAAACACGTAAAAAAACGATGTATCACTCAGTCTTACTTAAATGTAGAATAAACATTTGTTAGATGTATTGTTAGTGCTTTATAACTATAGATTGTCTATAACATAATGTTCTTGTGGTATTTCTATTTCCATAACAATTGGATCTACATTGTTCAGCACATTTAGTTTGTTGCCTGGCATGTATATCGATGCAGTATTATCTAATACTACTCAGAGGGCCGGTGTTTAGTTTGAAACGCCAACATGATCCTGCTGACAGATTCGCACCCGAGGCTTTAATCCATCAATGCAAGCCGAACAGGAACTGCTTCATTTGAATTTATATCCATTGTGGGAATATACTAACACCAAAATATAAGCCTTGCTAATATTGATTAGTAAGGTGTCTGTGTTTCCCTTTTAATACACCTCACTGATCGATGACCAAAGGATGCAAAACGTGTGCCGCTCAAAATATGAGAGCATACCTTATTCTTGAATTCACCGTCATTTCTCTCCCTCTTTCTGCTGTGTTAGTCCAAAAGACCACCACAAACAATTACCTGACTGTATTTATGTTTTGTTTTTAGCTTCCAACCATGGTTCTGGATCCAGACTTTGATTCAGACTGTAATATATCATAAACTGTTGGATAGACTGAGACCTTTTGGACAGGCTTTGATAGTCCCCAGAGGATGAGTCTCAGTGACACTGATGATGCTGCTAATGTGTTGCTTTTGGTTTGACTTTGAGTCTGTCACTATGGGCTGGTTTTACAAGCTGATACTCAAGGCTCTATCATTATATTCACAAAGAAAAACTTTTTTTTTTACTTCTACCTACTCTTAGAATGAAAATTTGATAGCACTGTAGCCAAGGCTGTGCCTACATTTGCCCACCTTTGCTCTTCAACCACATATATGTATATGCTGTATGTATTAATCCAAATGTACTTACTTAATACATAGTGTGTTTTTCTTAATGCTTAACCCCCGACAGTGTGTGGTGGGTAATGAGACTTGCTGTGGTTTGGTGCAATACAAATAAAATTGGCTGGACTTGTCATTTCTGATTTGAATTTGAAAAGATTCTGCCCTCTTTAGCAGTGAAGAGTCTTTAGAGTGCATATTAAGTCTTTTTTTCAACCTACATTTGATGTTTTTCTGCAGCTTTGATATAGCCTATAGACCCTTTTTTGCATCAAAATTTTTAGAATATATTGTAGATCACAGATATCCTTTGTAAGTTATATTTGCATATAGTTTAGAGTTCACTCTTTCAATGAGAGTTTTCCACTTCTTGAAGATCTTCATCTTAATTGAGGTCATGCCTTACACTTAAATTTCCTCCAGTGCATAGCAAGGATTTGTTCCTGCAGCTTTTTCAGGCTATATGGATATCTACTCAGGGCTTGTCAGGCAGACAGCCAGAATGGCGATGGATGCTGTCCACAGTATGCCTCATTTTAACTATTTACTCAGATCCTAAAAAAATAAAACGAGGTCTTTGAATATCATGAAATAAAACTCCCTCTTTGAAACATTTTATTTTTGGCTTTTTAGGCTCTCAATGAGTCCCTTAAGCTTTATAGTGATAAAATATAATCCATCTAAAAGATCATTTCAAAGTTCAGTTTAAATAAAACATGATCTCACAAATCTGACTGAAAATACTGTTTCCATAACGGGCTTTTCTTACTGACCCACAGTGTGGGCAGAGACACCATCTATGAATCTTAGCGAGCAAGGAGTGGGATAATCTTGGTGAGTGATGTTTGCAGTTTGAAATTTTCATATGTTGATTGGCTATTGATGATAACCTTGAAGGTGGGTGCAGCAGGAGTGGGCTGGAGATGTGGGCCAGTAAAGCACAAATGAAGGCAGCTCAAATTAATTTCTGCCCCCTCTCTAGGAAACACAGGCATCTCATTTTCATTTGACATTTTGTTTACTAATACATGCAAGGGCAAATGTCTGTCTGTCACTAATTAGCTTTTTAGCAGGGGCTTTGGTACATGTCAACACCATATGCAATTACATGCATGTGCTCACTTGAGATTGAAGGCTCGACACATTGTTTACCGTGTACGCTGCCTCTTGGGATTTGCCATGCAAACATTTGTCTTTGTTGTAGCTTATGTACTTTTTTTTTTTTTAAATATCACACTGGCGGAAACTTATTTGACCCTTTTGTGTTTTTATAGCAGCTCACGCACAGACGCAAGACATTTTTGTATACATTATGTTTTCCCGTTCCTTGGCTTTGACCTGTTAGCTCAGTGCTTTGAATAAATATGCATGTTGTTCGCCATTTCCCTACAGTCTAGAAGAAGAGAAGAGGGCGCAAGTAAAAACAAAATGCAGAAAAGAGAAAACAATGATAGCAAAGATATGTTTTTCCTTGAATGGTCACACATTAACAATATTATAACGGTGGAGTAATGACGACAACAAAAAAATCAATTCAAGTATTTATTGTTTACTCAACATTAAAGTCATGTTTCATGAGCAGCTGAGACAAGGTGTCACTTTATATTTCCCTTATTCATATTGGGGTCAGACATTTATCAGTATTCATGAATGTTCCACGTATTGTTATGTAACTCAGGCATTATGAATGAATAACAGGGTTCCAAGTAAAGTTTTATCCCATCTGCAAAACAGCCTTCTTAAAAATACTCAAAGGGCAGTTAAACCAGGCTGCCACCAAGTCATTTAGCAGGTTCTGAAACCATTTTCTAATGTAATTCAGTCTCTGAAAGCAATAATTATTTTCAATTAATTACGGTTTCAGGACCAAAAGCTTTGGGATTGAACATTAGTCTGTCAGTTTCCAGAGTGTGTGATCCTCTGTTTCCCTTATTAAGCCTGTTAGATTTAAATTGCTGCACATATGAAAGCTTTTGAGAAAGTAATGGCATAATGAGACCTTTCACCTTGGACTGATGGGAGAAATGAATCCTGGACGTGGCAAAAACTGAGTTTGATTGACGGGTTAATTGAAGATCACTTCATTGCGTGCAACTACGACTGTGCGCCCATCTGAGGGCACCTTCAAAATAAAACCAATTTTAAAAAAAAAAAAAAAAAAGGTTTTTTTTTCTTCAAACCCACTAATAACTAGGTACTAGAAGGAAACAGAAGTTCTCTTCTGCTTCAGTTTATCAGTATGTTCATCGACCAGTGAGTTACATCAATAATAAGGGGCTGCATGCGCTGACTGCACAATCAGGTGGCAGCATGCCCTTTAAATTTTCAAACATACATTCTCTCCCCTCTGATGGATTTCGCTGTTAGTCGTTTCCAGCGGTGAAGGCCATACAGGTTGTGATTCACTCCAGGTTGGACCTGAATATACAATGATGTGCGAGGACCTAGCCCATGTCAGAGAAAAAAGAAAAAAAAGGTTAATAAACAATGGAGCAGCATCTGCCATTGGTCCCGAGTGTGCAACAACTCGCCTGTGCACCAGGAACTGAAAGGAAGCAACCCATTAGTATGTCAGTGTGTGAGAGGTCAGATATTTTCTGTGATTGATATGAATGTTTCCATGTCATCCATCATACACAAATGTGATCTAGTTGCATGGGCATAATTTCAAATAAATGAAGATAAAGAAAATCTTTTAATTTTTATCAAAAGCTGAAGCTCTCAGTAGTATTATATATGAAAGATAGACTTCATTCCACTCTTTCTATTTAGATTTTTATAGACTATGCAGTCTACAGAATGCACAATTTGGCATTCATTGTTAATTTGATGTCAAAGCACTGTAATGGTTGTGCATGCATAAGTACAAGATAGAGTGATGCCCTTGATTCCTTGTGGACTAGAAATTTGAGGAAATAAAATCCCATGTTCATCTCCAGGGGAGGAATCTAGTGATGGCTTTCCTCCTCTGGAGAGAGGCCATTTCCTCTTCCAATGCCTCATCTCAGCATGGTTGGAGAGAGCAGCATGGAGGACAACCCAAAAGGGAGGGGGTTGATAACTGAATTGACGTGCATATCCTCTCCTCTCACTGACCCGTCTGTGTGGCTGGAGGTGTGTGCTCTTCTCCTGGCCAAAGTGTCCTGCTGGAAATAGGTGTGTAGTGGAGTTAGTGGGTTGAAACTCTTCGGGCCCACCTGATGCCTTACTCACTCTCAGGAGGGAGATATATGGAGGTCCTGGTGGAAAGGGTCACTGCAACAGGGAAGAGACGCTCCATTTCCTCCCTCTCTCTCCAAAGCCCGGTCAGTGAAGAGAGATGAGGAAGTCTCTGTCGCAGAGGATTAATCCCACATGGTTATCACCTCTGGTTTGATCTTTGCTTCTGATCAAACGTAGCACAGGCACCCCTTGGTGCAAGAGTTTCCAATCCAGATGCTACCCCAAGGTGGGGGGACTTATGCTGACTTGTCCAGCACATTTAGTTTTTCTTCACTTGGTAGCAAAAAGACAGAGATATCTTAAGGATGCAATCAAGCTAGCTTTTATCAAAGTAACAATTTAGACCAGTTCAATGAAATGAAATCACTGTGATCATTTGAGCAGTGTTTTACATAGCTCTACTTTAGTGAACTTTATATTATAATGACGGGAACATTTTCAAAATGAACAGACTGTTCACAGTCTGAATTTTATGGGAACAAAGAGACACAAAGAGTCCAACATGGAAGAAGCTATTGTATTAGCTGTGTCCAACCATCCAATTTCATATAACCTTGCTCTGCCAGAATATAAACTGCTCCACAAAAAGAGATGTGGATTGCTTTGCAGTCAGCCAGCGGTGTCAGAGAGTGCAAGTAGCCATTATGTCACTGCACCAAATTTCCAGCACCAACTATTCTGCAAGGTCACATGAATGAACGAACCTCTCAGCGAGGCCTGGCAATAAAGCAACCACTTTAGTTTGAAACTCCAAAGTTCCTTTTGACTTGAGTCTCCTGAAATGCGAAGGAGCCCATCAAAGGCTAAGCTATGAGATATCATAACACCTTGTGCATTGTTAGCACAGCAGAGCAGTGTCTCTAGACCCTAACTGTAACCAGTTTAAGTAGCACTCCTTTGCCCCACTGCTAGATGTGGACTACAAATTATTTAGTTGAAAAATAGGTAAAACCTGGGGAAAATAATTGTGAAACATATCTAAACAGAACATTTATGTGGCTATGAGGCTAAGGAGACACTAACCCGTCTGCATTGTCCTGAAAAGAGGTCTTATCAGTCAACATAACTGGAAAAAATTGCATAGGTGTGAAATGGATGTTTAGATGAGAGCTTAAATTTAGCATTTTATACCCAAGGTGACTGATACGAAGAACACACTTGTACTTGTGCTTAAGTGCTTAAGATCCCATGTAAATCAACCAAGTTTATTCTGCCAACACAGTGATCAGTATCCAGCATGGAAGAAGTTAAAGTGCTGCAGCCCAAATGTGTTAGAAGTGCAACCACATCAAAAGTAGTTTGTTATTGTCATGCAAATGAGGGATAAAGTAAGAGTGATTGTTTTGTCCCCTGCTCTCCCCGACTATAATCCACAGAAGACATTTCTGCTCACATTCAGTACAGTAGTGGAACTAAAAGGTTTTGCTGCTTTCCAACAAGCAATGGGATTAGACCCAAAAAATGACCACTTAACCAAAAATGTCTTTAAATGACACTCACAATAAAAACCAAAGCTCACACAGATATGTTTTGGCTGAAAGTCTCACAATGGAAAATAAAAGTTATTATTTTCTCAGGATGGACATTTTTTTGCAGCACCCACAAGGCTCTCTGAATATCAAATCCTCGGCTTGTTGTTTATATCATGCAAAAACTTTAATATCGTTGGGTGCAATAAAAGTAGAGCCTCTGGGGTCTTCTCGTGGGTCTTATAACTTTTGCCATGTGACTTTTGATGGACCAAACACAAGAAACTATCCAGCAAAATGTTTAAAGTTCTCTGGCATTTTTGAGTACTCGCACTGATGGTTCATAGCTCTCTGTCTGCGATGCTTGAAGAAGAATGGTGTCAGACTTTGTCCTTTGTGGCCCCTCCAGGTACTTAGAATAAAAGATGCAGCAAAAAACTGATTGAAATATTGCAAAAAAAGTGAGAAAAAAGCACATTCTTGTTGTTTTGACACAGAAAAGCTTCCAAAGAGACGTCTGTACGTCAGCTGGGGGCCTCTCTCTGCACTAAAACACTTCTTTTTCAATGGAAAGAATTTTTTCTTGCAACTTCCTAACAATGCTGAGCGTGTTTAAAAACTCAACACAGTGGGTGCTAAAAGTTAAAAAAAAAAAAAAATGTAACACTCAAACTTGAGTAAAGGTGCCATGCTTCAACTGGGTTTTCTGTGGTTGCATAGCAACAGTGGGGGCTGAGACTACCACTTCCCCTAAGAACTCCTATTTGGAGGAGAGGTTTTGTGGGAGCATTGTAGAAACCCTTTATGATGTACCAAAAAGAAATATTTTACTTTTCTTTAGCCTTTTTATGAAAAGAAATATCGAAAAGGATTTAACATCAGAAATGAGAACTTTATAAACATATAAAAGCTGAAATACAGAATAATAATTCCTTCATTTTGATCACTGTATCTTTACAACACGGACTGATGTTTTTAGTTGTTTTCTGTAAATGTCGAGTCCACTAGTTACAAAACCAACTTTGCCAACTTACCAACTCTGCATCATGTTTGTGCCAAGAATAATTCATCTGTGTGGAAATAATGAGCATCTTACTGCTGTAGACCACAAGTTTAGTTTGGGTAAAATCCATATAGAGCATTAACGTGTGTGGAGTTTTCTATCAAAGCATGTTCATTCCCCCTTTTCCCACTGTTTACACCTACAAGGGCAACTGTGCCAAAGACATTTGAAAGTAACCGGATCCGAGGCTCATTACGGCTCCAGACAATGCCGTCATTAATGTCCAGCAGTGTTTTCACACTATGAAACCAAGCGGCTCCTCCAGATGGCTCTCCAGTCTCACCTGGCTCTCCCCGCGCATCTCTCAGCACTCCTACAGGAGGTGGGAAGCAGGCCAGAGGCCCACATCTTTCCAGGAAGAGAGAAAATATTCAGCTGTGGAGTTCAAGTCCAAGATCATCCAGCCCGAGAACTACAAAGGAACCACTTAAGGTAAATAGAGCTGTGGAGAGGAGGGGGAATGAATCATTAGAACCACAGCTAATAAAGAGGATGCTTAATAAAGTAATGGTCCTCTGTCAATATGCAGTATTTTTCCAAGGTCAATGTTGATCCGAGTGCAATAACATTGAAAGACTTCATATAGAGCTTATAGAGCTGAGAGTTTTTATATATTTCCAGTTAGTCAGATGTAATGATTCCCATCTATGACATCAACTTCTCGAGCAAGTCACTTTGAAGTTTGTGTACGAACGAATGTTAATGAAAATAACAGGCCTCTTGAATCAGATGCATCTACATTTTATGATCTATCTATCTATCTATCTATCTATCTATCTATCTATCTATCTATCTATCTA
>JAOXYL010000065.1:6421735-6436588 GCA_028564955.1 Terapon puta
TAATTTTTCTGGCACTCCAGTCAGGTCTGGTGTATTTTAATTAAGACAGGCAATTGTGTATTTATAGCAGTATGGCTCTTAACACTTAACAGGAATGGTACACAAAATGAGGAACGAAGTGCTAATTAATTACTTGCATTTATTTATAAAATATTGCATGCAAATATATTCAATCCAATAGCCTTAACGCAGTCAGGCGATTAGGAACCGATCTGTGAAACCTGCAGCTTCACAGTTTTTAAGGTGACGTATGAGGCAACATGTTACAATGGTTCAAAACCAAAAGTCCATTCAGGGGATTAACTACAGGCAATTGTCCATTTTATACCCTGCTGCTGATCTAAAAATATGTCACAGCCACCAGAATTCTGGCATCATATGGGAGGGTGACATTTGTCTTTGTGTGAAATACTCGAGACAATTAAAACCCCTGCATGTGCAAGCTAAATACAGCTCTGGCTGTCAAAGCAGTCTCGTCTGCTCCGTCTGATTCTGGCTTCTGCTAATCTTTCACATGACAACAGATAGCAGAGGCTGCTTAAAACTAACACACAACATGTGTCAGATTTAACAGTTCTCTAGTTATTAAGCAAATGAGGCGGCAACATCTGCAAGTAACAACTGCAGCTAAATCAGTGGTGATGTAATATCCTTTTTATTCCCTGCTTTAGCTCCACTTAACATGTTACATAATCTGCAATTGCATATAATCACTTTTATTAGTTTTATTATTTCTACTGTTTGTATTTAATGAAACCTACAACTATTAGTGCTGTAATGATGCAGTTTCATCAAATTATATCCTAAAGGGCGTCTTAAAAATGACGATGCCTTCAGGAAATCCACCTAATATTTGCAGGATCCCTGCCTGAGAGACGACAATATGGCTTGAAACACAATAAGGACATCTGGTGTGTGTGCAAGAGCCTTTCTCTGTTTCCCTGTGTCTTTTAAGGCTTTGCAGTTTTAATGTTTTGGAATCTGTAATGATCATTACACAGGTCTAATTATCCCCTCCATAAGTTGCTGCCTGTCCTAAAACAAAGCGGCACCATGTTTTGCTAATGGTCTGTAATAAAGTTTGTTAGTGACATATTTCATCTCATTCACGGTGCTGTAGCTGCAGAACAGGATAATTTAGTCTTTGACAAAAAGCGTCAGCTGACAACCATCAGTTAGTAGACGTGAGCCATTATAATACAAATTGTTATACAAATACTGGTATCAGTACTGGTGTGGTTGTAACAAATGTACAACCCAAAAAAAGGGACAAAAATAAAAAGACACTTGTCACTATTACTGGTAGTAAAATTATAAAACTAGTGCAAATTAGTATTAAAACTTTTGCATACAGACCACAGTTAACAATGGTAGGATAACAGTAAATGTTAAAATGTGGTGTAGTAGGGTGAGGAAGTGTGTGACCCACTGATGTCAATAACACAGCAAACTCTATCTAAAATTGTCTAACATTGTCTAACAAAAGCTGGAGGTCATACCAAACCAAGTAACAAGTGTAGCAGCAAATTTAGCAAGGGTGCACTTTATTGCTCATAAATTTATTTTATTTTGTAAAAAAGTATTTTCCAGTGAAAATACAGCCATGATTTACTGGGACTGGGACTACAAGCCCTGCTGGTTCCAGTGTAACTGTGCTAGTTGATAGACATATTGGATTTGTTTAACTCTTATCAGTACCAGACCAGAATTGTACTACTTGGTACTACATCCTCAGCTCTCTCTCAGCAAATGTGGGCACATTAAACCTATTCATTTTCTGGATGGAACTGGTTGTCAAAATAATAATTTCATCTACACTTTATATCAAGAGTAATACAGGATTAGATGATTGGAGGATTTATGTCTGCATGAAGTACAAACTAAAGATCTATTGACACACTTTGAGTCAACATAGCACCAACGCTATATTGGTGCTGTTGGTAGCTGATTGCTGTGAATATCATACATATGTTGTTCTATGCAACTGACAATACATTTGTGCCTGTTTTAGAGCCAAACTTGAGCTTCTTGTGTATAACACAGTTTCAAAATAACACATTTTAGTTTGAAAAAGTGACTTTACGTTAGTATGAAAAAATATTGACATTAACACTGGCAACTAATTGGTATGTGGTGGATTTACCCACCACTGTTGTGGTGTTATATTGCCTGCGGTGTCATTTTCAGTTTCCAGGAAAATGTCAACGAGTTGAGAAAAGTATTTATAGAAAGATGATTGTCAAAAGAAGTTATTCTATATATACAAAAAAAGAAAACTAAACTAAAAGCACAGTTGTTTCTTGACAGGTGATTTGAAGGAGAACACTGTTTCAGCCGGTGAAACAAAGCCAGCATCAGTCGAGCGCTGCCAAAGGCTCTAAGGCTGAACAATGGCTCATAGATGGTTAAAAGGTCCAAAATATAGCTGGGAGCAAGGCCTTGACAAGCACTAAAAGTTATCAATCAAATTTTAAAATCAATCATGAAACTGACAGGCAACCAATGTAAGGATGCCAGAAAAAGAGTAATGTGGCCCCGTCTCTTTGAGCTGATTAAAAGCCCTGCTGCAGCACTGAGCCACAGCCAGTTGGTAAATAAAGTGTCACAGTAATACCAGAAAATATAAAAGTTTATTTGACTTTTTTTTTTATCTTAGTAATAGCGATAGCATTGGTCAATCTCATTTTAGAGATATTTTAAACTGGCAATGACAACCTGACTCAATTACATGTAAAGGTTTAAGTCTGACTTAAGGTGCTACAGTGTTGTAGGCGCAGCTTTCGTGATATTTGTCAAAAGATAAAGAGAGGGCTGGATCTGGCAAGTTATCATACTTACACTCCCTGAAGCTCCGAGACATCCAGTCCTTTTTACGGCTGCCAGAATTACGATATGTCCCCTGAAAGATTTGTATCATCTTTCTGTTTCACTGTGAGGTCAGACAGAGTTTTCAGGGCTGGGAACATTGCTGTGTGCTCTGTCACCACTGTATTTTATGGGCTGACTGCCTTGCTCAAGGGTGTAAGAAAGTTTCTTCATTCTTGGGTGACTGGAACTAGCTACTGCAAATTTTTTTTAAAAATTGACAAAAAAAAGACCCCTTGTCGGTTTGCGAGGAAAAACCTTGCGAGGGCTTCTGTATTCTTCTTTGAGTAACCTCATTTCACCGACCTTTTATGTGTGGCAGCCTCTCTTGCGCATGATTTGGTCTTGCATACTGAAATTTCCAAGGCTTCTGCTGAATCAGTCCTCCCCTTCATAATGAAGCTTTGTGAAACTGACCAACTTGACAGCCTCCCACACAATGAGAAAATAAGCTTAAGTGTATCAGCATTAGTCATAACATGATTTGTCTATTTTCCTGTCTGATCCATCTAACACTGTTTGAACAGACTTTGATTTAAAAATTTGCTGGACAGTGGACCGTAGCAGAGTTTTGCATTTTAGTCGCAGTGCAGAAAATTTAATTGAGGGTATGAGGCTTAGTAAGCGAGCCATTAAAAGGTTCTTTTGAAGGTCTGCTAAATGACTGAATGAATGATGTATTCTTTTGCTGTAATGGGCCCGGACGTTAAAATTGTCTTTCATTTTGATAGAGCTGTTATCTGCTTTTATGTTCCTTCTAGGAAAAACTCTTTATCAGCAGGTTCCCAACAGGTCACAACAAGTGACTTTGATTACAATACTTTTGGCTAGTGGGATGTTCCATGAAATATGATGAATAAAAAATAAATGTGAATCACGAAGTAAACTATTTGCAGAATTACAAGGACAGGGTCTCTTTAGTCATAAAAATTATATGTACCTCTGATTTGATACATCATAAAAAAAATTGTTTATCTACATTACAAGTAATGCAGCTTGGTGCAGCCTTTATTCTGTACCATTGGTCTGCATTATTGTCTAAGATCTAATAAAAACACAATGGGTCACAGTGTTGCGTGATGAACTCAGGCACTGTTGTTTACAGTTGCTGCCTTAAATATTCATTAGCTTACAAATTGTGTATTAGTCCACATTTGAAGTCCCCAACAAATACATTAGGTTCTCCAGTTTGAATAATGTTTGCTAAACATTACAAGACTTTAAGCTTGAAGCTGAATGCCACAGACATGCTGAGAAGTCAGAAAACATTAGGTGATTAATCAGTGCACTGCATGTGATACAAAGCACAACAGGCCCAAAGTTTTACTGAACTACAGTGGCTGCATTTAAATTTTACTAATAAAACTATTGCTTTTTAAAGTCTCCAGTTAAGCCTGCTCTCTGACATCATGACATATGCCGCAATGAACTCGGTTAACCTCTCTGCACATGCTCACCATGTACTTGAGGTTTAATGAGTAAGTGGTCTTTAACACCTCAGACAGCAACAGCATCCAGGAAAGTTATTGAGTCATTTAAGTGTTGTACATGCAAAAGAACATACTGTGAACTAAACTGACTCTAGATTGACATCTGCTAACTAATTAGCAGGTCATCAACATGTAGACACACAGTATATTTAGGCTTTGGGAATTTATGCCATCAATAAATAAAACTTTGGATATATTAGTCTCAAAAGTGCCTCTGTGGTCCCTCTCAGTATCTCTGGAAGAATCCTTTAAAAGAATTGTTACTCAAGTTTAAAAGACACCATTAAAAGAAGTGTTCCTCAGGATTTTAAAAAAAGGCCTAAGGATTTGGTGCACTCACAAGAGAGCCATCAAGATAGAGGCTTCATCTCCTCTCTGAAAGTGCTGTATCTGTTTCACAAGGTAACAATTAAATTGCAGCTGTCAGCAGTGGAGATATTAAACTCGTTCCCGGTTCTGTCTCCCTTTCTGCTGACGATGACCTTGGTGGGGGAGACGGCGGCTGGCCGCTGCAGCCTCATGCTGGTTGAGAGGGTTTGCACACTCCGTCTCGTGGAGAGCCAGCCATCTGGGATAGGGATATTCATCACACTGAAACAGTACACACACAGCCACTGGCACAGACACTATCATCATCATCACCATCATCATCATCATCATCAACACTCGCCAGCATCATCACATGTTCCCGGGCTCTGTGAAAATCCTGGACCGCCAGCCCTCCTGTCTCACAAGCTGATGTCACGCAATGTCATCTAATCACCCAAGGTGATAGTACGGGCTGACTGCCAGGATTATCTTTATCAGTTGTTTTTTTCTTTTTTTTTTTTGCAATGTGAAACCAAAACACTTTCCACCTTGCTCATAAATTTTCTGTGAATGGATGCTTCAGGTTTTATGTCAAACGACAGTCCAGAGACCAGGTTTTAATGTCCTGATGTTTCGAAGCAGGCTCCTCATACAGTAACTGCTAAATATATTATTATATGTCTCTTCCACAGCAGGTACACAGTTACTGGTCTAATATTGTCATTACACTGCAATCAATCTCTCTGTTTATTCAGCGATTTCTGGGGATTTGTTCACAGGCTTTCCTGTCAACCAGTGATCCTTTAAACCTTTTTATCCCATATTTAACATTTTTGAATCTGGCATATTTCCATGAATATATCTAATGTATAAGTCTAGAAGTCAAGCTAGGTTTGCACTGACCACCTTGGCTGCATGGATCCACGAAAATGAGCACACCAGGCACCTACAGCTTTGCAAATAAACATGACTTTTATGTTCAACCCACTGAATCTGACCAAAAATAAACATCTCCCCTTGAGCAATGTATGTTTTTTTTTTTTTTTTACTTGGCATAATATATATTTTATATGTATTCCCAGGCATATCTTCTCTGTACTATGCACAGGTATACTTTTTTAAATCATATTCTATGTCTTGCATTTCCTGGTATTTATTTCCACTGTGTATCTTGCTGCTGTTATGACGTGTGTTTCCCCGCTGTGGGACTAATCTGAACCGGAATCTGATGTGAATCTGAATTACCTTTATGGATAACTACATAGAGAGCTTCAGTATATTTCAATCTAACTGGTCACAATTATTCTAACAATAATAATATCATTCATTTCCTTTTCTAATGGTAACTGAAGAAGGAGAATGAAAGTAGAAGTTTTGGTAATGTACTGCCAATGTGTACCTTTCAAATAATAATAAAAAAAAAGAATAAAAAATAAATTTAAAAAATTGTCTCACAATTGCAAATGAAACCCATCCTTTGGTGCATATCTATAGTTCTGTGACTTGTGTGTGTGTATGTGTTCACCATGTCAGTTAATCACGGTTACAACCGCTATTGTAGATGTTGTGTTTTGGGGTTGTCTGTTTTCTCCCCTGAGTGTGTTTGTGAAACCAGTAATTATTGACTGACATTTGTCAGGTGTGTGGGTCCCTGATTGACTGGTGTGACAGTTGGCAATTGGTCCATTAGCTGGAGGCATCTGCAGCTGATTGGTTGCCCGGACAACATGAGGATATATACACAGGCATTCTGACGTGCTGGGACAGACTCATGTTTTCTGACCTCCTGATCCAGCTACTCTGGTTTTCTTTGTATGCAGTAAAGTGATTGTTAAATGTTGTAGATCTCCTTCGTGGAGCTGTGGGTGTGAGCTGTCTGCGATATTTATTTTCCACCCTCCTGTCAGTTTTGTCGGTGGACTTGATCTGCCTTATCACCATAAAGTTGAATTCTTCAATTCACATGTTTAAAACTTCGACATAAACAAGCACATCTTTGTATCGCGTTCATGTCATGCATTAGCCTCTCCAGTGAACAACAATTATACCATTAACTAAAGCTAATCTTAATCTTACCAAGATTAAGTGAGACCACAAGTAACAATCTGCAAGTTATAATTGCATGAAAACACACAGTATGAGCAGTAATCCTTGGCTGACACAAATTTATAACGTGAGCATCACATCATGCACAACAAGGAAAACTGTAAAGACATCATAAATAGATGTGACAGCATTGCTGTTGATGAACTCTCAGCTACATCATTCTCTAAGGAAAACATATTAAGAGCAATTTGACTGCACATTGAAAAAGGAAGGGCTATAATTAATGCGCTTGTACACTCATATATAATCCTGTACACACATCATCATCACAGTTTTTATTTTTGCCGATTCTGAAAGGTGAAAAGGTGAAAGGTGAAGTAAATTACATTTATTCATTCTTCCTGTACCTGACTTCTTAACTGTGTCTTTATAAACAAGGGACAGGTTAAAATCACACTTTGACCACTAAAGACAGATAAATTGACAATCATGTCATTGTAAACTTTGAACTCTAACTTTATAGACATCCGAAGTATAACCGCAGTTTTTGGTGATGTCATGACCCCGGGCTATCTCTCTGTGAGCGGCAACATGTTATTTGCACTAATAAAACAATAAAATACATAAAACCTCGGCGGTCGAATACAAATGATCAAATTAAAATAGGTACATCAGTGACAGCATAACAAAAGTGATGTAAATTGACTGTTATTATCACTATTATTATCGCAGTCATACATAATTATCATCCACCTTTGTGCTATAGTAGATACTGTTACCACGAACAGTGTTTTGATGTCTCAAATGGGAAATAAATAAATATCACACCATGTTTCTAATTACACATACAGTATATAATCTTCTTACTATTGTGACATGATGACAGTTGTCCATACATATTTCACTGACCCTTCCCTCCTGGCGAGCGTGCTCTATCTGCTTGACTGGGTGGCTCTGAAGGATGTTTACTGGTGAATGACAACGGCGCCACAAGAATGGCACCCTGAGTCACATGCATTATTAAAAAATGTCAGCTATGCCTGTGTGTTTGCATCCCCGAAGCCGGTGACGGGCTGAGCGCCGAGACGCACTTGCCATGCATGATCATGAACCTCGTCGTGAAATGACCAGCGATTCAAAGAAAGCTGGGGGAGGAAAATAATTTGAATAAAACATTCACAGAAATGGACATGTGCTACCACATTTTCAGCCCGAGCAGGAAATGTGTTGATAATAACTGCCTGGTGGTGGATCTGGTGACTAGTTGCAATTTGTTTCTGTTCAGATGTTTCTGCTCTTACATTATCAGGAAAAAGCAGAGTGAGGTGTAAAAGACATCACAAGCCAAGTCAAAGCAACTACACCCCTTTCTCGCTGATCTGTTTAGGAGGAAGTTGTTTGCAGGCCCAACGGCAGAGCGACTTCACCAGTGGAAGAGCGGAAGAGGAGGTTGTGAGGAGAGCTGACTTTGACATGTGCTCTAATAAATTACAAATGCAGATGTGAGGGGAAAAAAAAAAACGTGCTCACTACTGAACATTGCTGAGACGTTATAATGTGAAAGCACTTAAAAGTAGTAAGTAGCAAGTTTCAGCCACCAGCGCTGAATGACGAAGCCAGAACAGAAATAACACAAGATGCAGTTTCCCTTATGAACTTATGATGCAATCTCGCCACAGCAATTCTCTGGCTTGCCTAGTGTGATCTTTTGGTGCTCAACCAGTGTGGTGACATCTGTGTGTGAGCTCATGAAGGATGCGGCCAAAAAAAGTTTCATCCCAAAGCCTATTTGTTAGACTTCTGCCAGAATCTTCTCCTGTGTTACTCTGGTATAAATATCACTCTTTGATTGGCTTGTTGTTCCATTGCTACCTGGCACACAGACTTAAGCTACACTTTGCCACTGAGCTGTGCTGTCACTCTGCCATGTTGGTTGACGGTGCCGGCTCCACCCAGGATCCACCAGGTTTGGATTTTGCTGGTGCCAAACATCTGCCAAGATGGCAGCGAGCGGGAAACCAAAACCCAGACATCACAGCGTTCCTTCCTCAACCTTTGGACCAACAGAACCAAGATCCACTTTATCTCCACAGTCAGTGGCTGCTGCTCAGACTTTCTGTGACACAGTGACAGTGAGACGAGACGATGCCTGTCCTGCTTGGAGCTCAAAGACACGAGTCTCATTATTTTCACTTTTAATTTAATCAGCCACTTGGAGGTTTTCAGAGCAGTTAGCACCATTTTCCTTTTTTTCTGCAGACCACAATTCCTGTCTGGTCTATGGCCCAAATGTTTTAGATTTCCTATTTTAAACTTGTTGAAATTCATAGAGGATAGTGATTTGTTGTGGAGCTCTAGGTGAGAGGTAATTTCCAAGATGCATGACTTTATTTGTCCATGCAGACGTGTAGTGTGTGTGTCATTAATACAGGTGTCACACCTGAGGTGCAGTGATGTCAGATGTTAACATTTATACTAAATGACTTTATTTATAAAGGGTAGTTTTGCCAGGGCTGCACCTGGCTTGCACTCTGCAATCTCTACAGATGCCACTGACATATTTCAAGATATGAAATCAGTCAGGGGATGACTCATGAAGATGATTGCTGTTGGACTCTTTTTAATTAGGCTCTCTTGCAACTTTGTTGCATCATTGTGACTAATCTGGATTGTTGAGAAATTCTGTAATTAGGGAAAACGTTTGTTATATCTTATGCAGAAGGTCTGTCTGAGGGTCCCAGAAGCTTTGTAAAGCTTTGATACAAACAACCAAACTGAGACTGCTAATTTTCATGAACAAATCAGTGTAGTCACACATTGTGAATATTTTACATTGCATTAAAAGTCATTTTCCCCTTATTGCTCCATATTGCAGACATTGTGCTGCCTTGACTGAACTAAAAGTTTGGACGGTCATGTACATTGAACCAGTTTCATGACCTTTTGACCCTTCAAGCCTTTGACTATATGCAACATGCATAAAAGATTCTTTTCATCTGGCAGCGCTCCATTGTTTATTACTCCCTGCTGACTGTGAGCCATCTATCATGATCAGTAATCCCTGGTTGATTGTGTTGCAGCCAACTATTACGACCAAAGGAATCAATAGTGTATTGTGCTCAATAACGAGCTCTGCTGAATGGCTGATAATTAAGACATACTGTACAGTATCAGTCACGGGGCTGTGCTGTGTGTTCTTGCATGCTAAAATGAGCACTGAGGATGCGCGCTGCACGGTTGAGCCGCGTGAGTTGACTTTATTTAAAAAATGTAGGGCAACCAATAGCTGATGGACAATGGAGAAACAAATCTGCTTGAGTCAAACTGACTTGAAAAGATTTGACTTAACTATTTAAGCTAAATACACTAAAAGCCAAATTATTTGCACTTAAAGTCTGCAGCAAAATCGCCGTTTTGCTCTTTTGGGTCAGTGACTGTTCACCTCTGCCCAGGTTCAGAATCATCTGTTGAATAAAGTTAAAATATTTTTATGCATTTTGGGAACTCCAGGTGCAGTTCATAAATGGGGCCAGACAGGAGGCAAACTGCCTGCGGTGGGTTCCTCAGTTCATCCATGACAACACTGCCTTCCATTATATTCCCTTTGCTTTTGTTTGGTTCAGGTGAGGAGAAGCTAAGTTTTCGGCCGCATCGTTTTTTGTGTGTGTGTCATGCATGCGCCTGTATCCAGCTCACACTGACCTTAAATACAGTTTCACTGCTGGCACATATGACATAAAGTCTTATCACGATATATCATCAGATAATACAGCCAGAATCAGCCACAAAAAATGTTTGTTTTGTTTGTTTTTTCTTTTGTTTTTTGTAATTATCCAACCAGAAATCAGAATGAACATTTTGCTCAAAAATGAACTGCCTATATATCATCAATTAACAAGAAATAAAATGTGAAGCGATTTAAGTGAGATTGAAGACAAAAACATAGCAAACAATGATTTTCCCCCCTCAAGGAAAACATTAAATCTTCCCTTTTTTTTATCGCTCTATGTAATGCAACAGATCATTACTGTGCACAAAAAATTCTTACATTCTGATTAACACAGGACTTTACAATGCAGCTGTTTCTCATAATGTATAATAACCTAGGAACAAATAAGGACAGGCATCCCTTTGCGTGGAGGATTGAGAGTATTGTACTGTAACCTACACTTTAAATGACAAAAGGTGCTTTAGTAGTGTTTGACATAGTTTCATTGTATTTTTGTTTTTATTTTTCACATAAAAATCACATCATTTTTCATGAAGAAAAAAAAACCCTTAAAGGTATGGACACATGCTCATTAAGTTTTTGCTTTTCAGGCATCTGTGCAGAAGATTGGTACCATGAGCCACTTGTTTCCTTTAGAGGAGAGAAGGCTCTACAACACAAACACACCTAATAACAGGGGCACTCAGAGCCTCTCTTGCCATGATGTTGGAAAAATATTCCACTTGAGTGCCCACGCCGCTGTTGCTCTCATAGCTGCCCCCCCTCACCACCATATACCCCCCCACACACACACACACCCTCGCCAAATCTCTATCCCTGCCTCTGTCCAGTGCACTTTCCCTGCCCCATTCTCTCTCCATTTCCTGTGTCACTGCTTCCCCATCTTCTCTTTCTCTCCTTCCCCTCCGACACCCTTTCTCCATTTCCTCTCCTCCCTGCGTCCCTCACCGCTGTCTCCGTCCGAACCTCTGCCTCGCTCTCTCGGGTAAGGATGCTTTGAACCCACATCATACGTGGGTGAGCGACCCCTAAAAGCAAAAGGGCTCCTCTTGCCACAGGTGAATCACTTTGCTTTGCTTTTATCTGGCTGCCACCGAGTCTCACCGAGTCAGACGTTTGCATGAGCAGAAGGTTTCAGATGTCCGTGCTGTATAGTCAAACAACTATGAATAATAAAACAGAGGTGAGACATAAGTGCCGGTATAAAGAGGAGACATCCACTGTGCACTTTCCAACAGGTTTCCATCGAGGACTAGATGTCTTTTCCACACTTTGAGGAAATATTTTTTAAAAATTGCTCAGAGAACAAACATGGCACCAATATTATATGGTGTATGTTAAACTATTTGATCTTAAAACCACTGTGAATAATCATCGGAGCACATGATGAAATGTCTTTTTGGAGCTGAAGGTTGCATAAATTTTCCTCTGGTGAAGTGAGGATTCCAAGGTGGCCTATTTAAGAATCCCATCCAAAATTCATTCACTCCCCGAAATTCTGATTCATCCCATCAACTTGCCTCTGACACTTCTCCGTGTGAAAAAGTGGGGAAAAAAAAAAAATCTGAGTCCCAGCGAGCTTCCAAACAGTAATACTTGCCTGCGATATTATGGGAGACATCTCAAGGTCTTCCAGAGCAGCTCTCAAGGGTTGCCTAGCTACCAGGCAATTGCATGTCTCACAGCTCCCACTCTTTTCTTGTGTCTTGTTCAACATGAACTGAATGTTTGCATCTCTACAGAGGGAGAGAGAGGCTAGCTGCCAAACACTACAAAGGAAGGCACATCAACACATGTTAATCACGCTCAATAAAAATCCCTATTCCTTATCATACAAAAGGGCTCTTCCACTGAATAATTAAAGGCTGACTGGGATTGACGAAGTCTTTTTTATGTGCGTACATATATATTTATATATTATGTAACTGATTGGCTTGGCAGCACATGTCAGGGAGGCATGATCAGTGCTGGATAGACACAATGATTTTTCACATCGAGGTGTCATCAGGCGATCATCTGTGTACAGTATCCATCTATCTGCCTGACAACAACCTAATGATTAAATAATAAGTCTGATTTAATAATGGATACTGGGTCCAGCGCAAGTATAAACCGAAGTGATAAAAGAAGTAGAATTTAAAAGGAGGGTGCACTAAAAAGAAGCTTTGCGATGGCAAGAACTCAGTCATGGTATTTCTTTTCAGGTTCAATACAGTCCTTATCTAAAGCCACTATAATCAGTATTGTTTTTGTACAAACAACCTTTTTAATGACTTAGCGATGTGAAAAGTGTCATTCGCATTTATAATTCAACAGTGAATTATCAGCTTTTTAGCATCTTTCAGTTCATGGTTTCAGTTTTATGGCCCACATCTTTACTTGAGAAAACTTTCTTTTTAAGCCCTGCATTTGTCTGCATACTTTACTTTCTGGTAAGCTGAATGATTCCTTCCAAAATTCACTGACGCACTATCCGCCACATACGCAGAATGAAGAAATGCCAACTCCCTGAGCCCAAGGTGATGTCTTCCAAAAAAACACAACAAAGATATTTAATTTACAGTCACATAGAGCAGAGAAAAGCAGGCAATCCTCGCATTTGGGAGGCTGAAATCTTTGGCAGAGTTTTTTTTTTTACAAAACAGACATTGAAACAACTTTCTGCTGCTCAAAAATTCATCAGCTCGAGAAAAATGGATCCAAAGTATAATTAGATTAGATTTTCTGGGAAGCAACAATGTGCATAGTGTGTTTCATGACCATCCATTCAGTCTCAAAATCAGCTGTGAAACTGTCTTAGTGACTTAGAATATCCAAATTTATCCTCCATACATACAGAGAAAAAGCATATAGCCGTTAAATTTGCTGATGTAACCAAAATGAATTACTACCACTCTTCTTACTACCCCAGGTATCACTCTGGGACCTCATCATTCTGGACTGTGCTGTTAGTGAGGGAAAATAGGAAAATACCTCAGGAACAAGTCATCTGATGTGTCTTTTTTATTTATTATTTTTTTAACAGAGTTATTCTAAAATGACACACTTTCCTACTGACTGAGCAGGAAATAACTTTTTTTTTTTACAGTAAGTGGCGCAAAGAGAGGGTCTCAGTATCGTGCTATTATGCTCAGTTGCTCTCGAAACAGTCAAATAAATAAATAAATAAATAAAAACACATTTTGAGTGCATCACAGTCAACACAGCATCAATGAAAAGCTAAACTGTAAAACCGTCTGACAGGCTTGGAAAAAAAACACAATCTACAGAAATTATAACCCTCTGCAACCTAATAAAACACACGCCCGCGGATCTCTGCTTCCTGCTCTGCCTTTTCCCTACCTGGCGGGTGCCTCTGAATTCACCCTTTAATCAAAGAAATACACAGCGGTGAAATTACTTCGGATCGCTGTACTGTATTTTCTGTGACTTGAGGAAACCCAGTTTGAAGATAATTTGTACTAAATGCAGCCATTGTGCTGCGAGCCCTGGAGGAGTCCTGGCTGCCAAGTGTTTAATGCCATTGTCTCATTTCTTTGGTCATTTTGTCATGTTTTGCCGTCAAGGTAACTCAAAGTTAAGTGTGTTTATGCTCCCTCACCATGGTTGTTTTTTCTTGCTCTATCATTCAGATCAACCGATTTTTAAAAAGGTTTCTCTGTTAACTGAGGATTATTTGCAGCAAATAAAACCTCCACTGGCTGAAAATGATTACTGTTCCTGCTTCAAGTGTGCTGATTGCGTGTGTGTGGTGCCAGCATGATCAATGGCAACTCCTTTTAAGCACGTTCCCCCCCTGAGCCTCCGTAGTTTAAAGGTGCTGTGGACATCCAGAGCTATATTCTTTGTTTGCAGATCTACCTAACCATTTGTAGATCGTGTGACACAAATAGCAACGTATTGCCGTCACTGTGATGGGCAGTTTCAGATTGCATGTTGACAGTCAGTCCTCGCCTTTATTTTGTGGCAAGGTAAGTGGCCTTTTCAGTCAGAGGAAACATTTCCAAAGGGACATCCAATCATCTGAATGAATAGTTCAGGGCAGCGAAGGCCAATCAAGGGCACTGAACTCTCTCCTTTGATAAGACGGCTTTTAGCTGACTTTCACTCCCTCTGTTGTCCAAGCAACAATGCACAAACCTCTGAGCGACAGAGACCTCCGAATAAATTGTAAGCAGTAATCATTTTTGCTGACCACGGTGTGACTCTGTGGAGCTTGCGCAATTATTGATCAATAACAGTTACTGACAAATTGACCGGCAGCTGAGAATTGCTGTCTGTCAGTGCACTCTCTCCAAACTGTACTCAGTTTTTGGAACAACTTCTCAAACTGCTCCCAATCTGCAGTACTTTTGCAGAAGGACAACGAAAGGGGACATGAGACAGGCAACTTTTTGTTGGAACCGCGTTGAC